>JAODAL010033751.1:0-45162 GCA_025379985.1 Phyllomedusa bahiana | reverse complement strand
ATCTGAGCACCATCCAAGCATACCCGGAAATTAAAGCTAGGGCGGAAATTTGGGGTTTTCAAATGGAAAGTGACCCGAAGCATACGAAACTGGTTAAAAAGGGGCTTAAGGAGAACCAAGAAAAATTTTTTGGAGTGGCCATTACAAAGCCCTGTTTCTCATTCCTTTTGAAAATTTATGGGCAAAGCTGAAAAGGCAGGTGCGCGCAAGGTGACCTCCAAACATGGCTCAGTTTCAGTTACACCAGTTTTGTCAGGAGAAAAAGACCAAAATTACTCCCCAACTATTGTGAGGAAGCTTGTGGAAGGACCCAAAAATATTTGACCCAATCATACAGTTTAGGGGCAATGCTCTCTGTCCTCTCTTCTTTCCTCTCTCAACTTCTGGTTTCAATTGTAAATTAAGTCATCTCAGTAAGATGGATGGGCATTTGAAATCTAATGCAAAAACTTACTTGGAAACACATTATAATATTAGCTAAAATAGTATACAGAGCTTAGTTTAGATTCCAACCTGTGCAAAGTGTAGCCTCGCTTTATGAAGAATGATCCTGAACTTTGGGTTGTAACATAAGGAAAATGACTTTTGTACTTCATCACTGTTATTTTCTATTCTGTTAATGACTCTCCACAGGATTGGTATCTCAAAAATTCTCTTTTGTTATTGAGAATTACATCATTTAATAAACAAAATTTGCGATTTTATGTCCTGTTTGGGAGCAAGAGAATTCCCCTTTCATACTCCATGTGCACTATTAAAAAACATGTTCTAGAAGTTACAAGGTTTGGTTTCTATCTCATTTCCCCCCTGAGACTCTAATTCATCTTTTATTACCAGGATAACAGCTTTTCAAGAGACAAAGCCACAATCTTCACTGGAAATGACATCATTCACTGAGACCCACAAGGAACGGGATTTAAACTATTGTTATTAAAAATATTCCTTTAATTTGTGTAACAATCATTAATCAACAGCAGCGATGAATATCTTCACATTCAAAGTCAGAATCTGTATAATCCTCCCTTGTCCACATTTAGAAATGAAAGTAAATGTTATTATAAGTAATAATGGATTATAAAACCATATCCAAACTTTTATCAAGGTGAAAATTTTGACCAATAAATATAGAAAATGCAAAAAAAAACCCATATCCCAACTTTTAGAGGGACATATGAAGGGTGTGCAGTTTTGGATTTGAGCCAAAAGAGTATAGCAGGCAGTACAAACTTGGCACGATAATAATGCGCCAAATTTGTTGTTTGGGGACATGTACCCCATTTAGTAGTAGTACTTATGATTCTTTGAGCCAAACTAGTGCAGAACATAGACAGCCACAGGGTAAAGGTGGTGCGCTAGACTGTGTATTTGGGTCTCCTGCCGATGTATGACCTGCGAAGAACACCGACCAGGTAAAGGGGGGTGCCTAGCCAGACTTGTGGTATTGGCTCTACAAAAGCCCTGTTGTATGACCGCAGAAGAACAGCCGACCAGGGAAAGGTGTGCCCGAGCCAGATTGTGGTATTGCTCACACTGCCTGTAGTTGACCTGTCAGAGGAAGAAGCCAGACCAGGTAAAGGTGGTCCTGAGCCAGACTTGTGGTATTGCTTACATGCCCTGTAAGTAACTTGAGAACAGCCAGACCAGGGTAAAGGTGGTGCCTGAGCCGACTTGTTATTGGCATAACTGCCCTGTATGTATGACCTGCAGAAGAACAGCCAGATCAGGGTAAATGTGGTGCCCGACCAGACTTGTGGTATTTGGGTCTACACTGCCCTGTATGTATGACCTGCAGAAGAACAGCCAGACCAGGGTAAAGGTGGTGCCTGAGCCAGACTTTGGTATTGCTCTACAAAGCCCTGTAATGTATGACCTGCAGAAGAACAGCCAGACCAGGGAAAAAGGGGGTGCCTGAGCCAGAAATTTTGGTATTGGCTCTACACTGCCCTGTATGTATGACCTGCAGAAGAACAGCCAGACCAGGGTAAAGGTGGTGCCTGAGCCAGACTGTGGTATTGCTCTACACTGCCCTGTATGTATGACCTGCAGAAGAAAGCCAGATCAGGGTAAATGTGGTGCCTGAGCCAGACTTGTGGTATTGGCCTACACTGCCCTGTATGTATGACCTGCAGAAGAAGAGCCAGACCAGGGGAAAGGTGGTGCCTGAGCCGACTTGTGGGATTGGCTCTACACTGCCCCTGTATGTATGACTGCAGAAGAACAGCAACCAGGGTAAAGGTGGTACCTGAGCCAGACTTGTGGTATTGGCTCTACACTGCGCGTTAAGTATGACCTGCAGAAGAACAGCCAGACCAGGGTAAAGGTGGTGCCTGAGCCAGACTTGTGGATTGGCTCAAAACTGCCCTGTATGTATGACCTGCAGAAGAACAGCCAGACCAGGGTAAAAATGGTGCCTAAGCCAGACTTGTTTGGGATTGGCTTACATGCCCTGTATGTATGACCTGCAGAAAGAACAGCCAGACCAGGTTAAAGTTGGTGCCTGAGCCAGACTTGTGGTATTTGAGACTCTCGTTCACATAATTTTGATCAAAGATGTTTAAGCTGCCCACAGACTTTCAAAAGTGATCTCAAAATCGGGCAGTCCTATGCTATCTTTACCTCTCCCAAACGAGCCCAAACCGGGCCCCTCCTGGGTCCCAAACCCACCTCCATTATTCAGAGAGAAAAAAAAAAAAAAACACCCAACCTGCAAGCTGCCCTTCTTATGACAGCCTGTGAGAGTGGCGGGACAGAAACACAAAATGGAAGGGACCCCCTTCCTTCCCATATAGGTTTAAAAACAATGTAACACCAAGTATAACGTATGTTTCTGCACACAAAAAACATTTTCTGAAAAAACGTATGCAAACCTGGGTGCCACTGGCGGGCTGCGGGACACATGTAATTATACATGTACAACACAGACCGCCGCCAGAGGCACATTATTGCAAAAAGGGCAATACACTACGTGGAAATCCCAAAGAAGCATTTATGCTATCTAAACCCAAAAATGAAAAAACTTTGAGACTCTCGGTTCACATAATTTGATCAAAAGATGTTTAAGCTGCCCACGACTTTCAACGTGATCTCAGGTCGGGCAGTCCTCTGCTATCTTTAAACCCCTCAATAGAGCCAAATCCAGGCCTCTCACTGGGTCAACCGACCTCCATTATCCAGAGAGGAAAAAAATAAAAAAGACACCAAACCTTCTTTAGGGATTTCCACGTAGTGTATTGCCCTTTTTGCAGTAATGTGCCGCTGGCGGCGGTCTGTGTGTGTACATGTATAATTACATGTGTGCCGCAGCCCTGCCAGTGGCACCCAGGTTTGCATACGTTTTTTCAGAAATGTTTTTGTGTGCAGAAACATACGTTATAATTGGTGTACATTGATTTTAACCTATATGGGAAGGAAGGGGTGCTTCCATTTTGGGTTTCTGTCCCCGCCCACTCTCACAGGCTGTCATAAGAAGGGCAGCTTGCAGGTTGGGTGTTTTTTATTTTTTTCTCTCTGAATAATGGAGGTCGGTTGACCCAGTGAGAGGCCTGATTGGCTCGATTGAGAGGTAAAGATAGCATAGGACTGCCCGATTTTGAGATCACGTTGAAAGTCGTGGGCAGCTTAAACATCTTTTGATCAAAATATGTGAACCGAGAGTCTCAAAGTTTTTTCATGTATGATAGATAGCATAAATGCTTCTTTAGGGATTTCCACGTAGTGTATTGCCCTTTTTGCAGTAATGTGCCGCTGGCGGCGGTCTGTGTGTGTACATGTATAATTACATGTGTGCCGCAGCCCTGCCAGTGGCACCCAGGTTTGCATACGTTTTTTCAGAAATGTTTTTGTGTGCAGAAACATATGTTATACTTGGTGTACATTGATTTTAACCTATATGGGAAGGAAGGGTGCTTCCATTTTGGGTTTCTGTCCCCGCCCACTCTCACAGGCTGTCATAAGAAGGGCAGCTTGCAGGTTGGGTGTTTTTTATTTTTTCTCTCTGAATAATGGAGGTCGGTTGACCCAGTGAGAGGCCGGATTGGCTCGATTGAGAGGTAAAGATAGCATAGGACTGCCCGATTTTGAGATCACGTTGAAAGTCGTGGGCAGCTTAAACATCTTTTGATCAAAATATGTGAACCGAGAGTCTCAAAGTTTTTTCATGTATGATAGATAGCATAAATGCTTCTTTAGGGATTTCCACGTAGTGTATAGACTTGTGGTATTGGCTCTACACTGCCCTGTATGTATGACCTGCAGAAGAACAGACCAGGGTAAAGGTGGTGCCTAAGCCAGACTTGTGGTATTGGCACTAGATCTCGCCTGTATGTATGACCTGCAGAATAACAGGGTCATACATTCTGATGCACTCTACACTGCCTTAAAGTGATTTAGAACTGGCCTGTCAGCACCAGCATTCATACATGCCGCCCTTAATCTCAGCATTTCCATCAACCTGTTTTGCATTACAAATAAAACTGAGAAATGGATGAAGAAATCTTCTCTACATAACCCAGAAGATCAGCCTTTCCCCTTCTGCTCTGTCTGCAGTAGGACACCAAGACCTCTTGATGGTCATTTTGTAGCTTGCTACAAGCCGGCATCACAGAATGGGGAGATGGTTCCCAGCCAGCTCCCCTGATCAATTTTATGGCAGTTCTGAATATAGACAAATGAGTATGCCTGACTAAGTTTGTGACTGCCATAGACATGAACAGAGGGGAGATGCACAAGCACGGTTATCTCCCCGTTCTGTGAGGCCGGCTCATAGTGGGTTACAAGCTGCCCTCAAAATGGAACCTTGAAGTCTCAACTCTTTTCTAAACCCCACTCTTAGCAATTATTTAGCTAAAAATGGAAGAGATCAGCAAAGAATGATAGGGCTGTTCCTATCATGTCTTAGGTTATAGCTGGCTTGTTGCTACCTTCTGAGAATAGAGAGGTTACCATACATGTGTGTCTCTCTCCATGCATTTCTAGGGAAGTTTTTCACATACGTCACCATCTCCCCATTCTCTGGGGCTGTCAACGAGTCAGCTGCGGCCTGGAATTAATGTGATGGGAGTAGCCCTTTAATCCTTGTGTTCTCTGTAGGATTTCTACAAGACTGTTCAATTCAGAATCTTGCAGAAAATCCTGCATGGTGATAAACAGGAGGTGGCAAGGTTATCTACTCTTTGATCATTTATTTCTGAATTTAGTTTTCATTTAAGTTTGCCAGACTTAAAGGGAACCTATCACACTGAACATGCTATCTAATCTGCAGACAGCATGATAAGGAGTAGGAAGAGCTGAGTACATTGATTTATAGTTTTGTATTCAGTACAATTTGGAGTTTATTCATGTAACTTACTGCTTATTCTGTGTTAAGGAGTCCTGTGGGCGGTCTTGACAGTGATTGACAGCCTTTATTGTATGAGTGTGCAAACAAAGATATCTGTCAATCACTGATGAGACCACCCACTGGGCTCCTTAAATGGAATAAGCAGTAAGTTAAATGAATATATTCTGCCTAATCTTTCCAAACAAAACTATATATCAATCTGACTATATAATAACAGGGTATGTCCCAAAGGATTGGCGCATAGCAAATATTCAAAAAGGGGTCAAAATGGGATCCTGGAAACTATAGGCCGGTAAGCTTAACCTCTGTTGTTGGTAAAATGTTTGAAGGTTTTCTAAGAGATGCTATCCTGGAGTATCTCACTGAAAATAATTTTATAACTCTAATCTAGCATGGGTTTTTGAAGGATCGGTCCTGTGAAGCTAATCTCATCAGTTTCTATGAGGAAGTTAGTTCTAGACTGGATCGGGGTGAGGCACTGGATGTCATATACCTAGATTCTTCTAAAGCATTTGATACAATGCCACATAAAAGGTTGGTAAGTAAAATGAGAATGCTTGGACTGAGGGAAAATGTGTGCAAGTGGGTAAGTAACTGTCTCAGTGATAGAAAACAAAGGGTGTTGATTAACGGTACATACTCAGACTGGATCCCGGTTACTAGTGGGGTACCACAGGGTTCAATATTGCGCCCTACCCTCTTTAATATTTTCATTAATGACCTTACACATGGATTGCACAGTAGAGTATCAGTCTTTGCAGATAATACTAAGCTCTGTAAAGTAATCAACACAATAGATAGCAGATGAGGTTTAACATGGATAAGTGCAAGGTTATGCACATGGGAATGAAAAATCCATTCCATAATTACATGTTAAACAGAAAAACGCTGGGTAAAAGTGACTGGAAAAGGACTTGGGAATCCTGGTGGACAGTAAACTTAATTGTAGCAGCCACTGTCAGGCAGCAGCTGCCAAGGCAGACAGGATTATGGGGTATATTAAAAGGGGCATAGATGCACATGATGAGAGCATTATTCTTCCATTATACAAGTCACTGATTAGACCACACATGGAATATTGTGTACAGTTTTGGGCACCAGTTCATAGGAAAGACATTGTAGAGCTTGAACAGGTACAAAGGCAGGCAACAAAAATAATAAAAGGACTGGGTGGACTGCAATACTCAGAAAGATTATCAAGATTAGGGTTATTTAGTTTAGAGAAAAGACGGCTTCGTGGGGACATAATAAATAGGTTTAAATATATTAAAGGTCAATATAGAGATCTCTCTCAAGATTTATTTATACCCAGGATTGTATTGTAGGGGGAATCCTTTACTCCAACAGGAAAGAAAGTTTCTACATAAACATCGACTTTACAAACTATGTAATCTGTTCAGCTCCTCTGCTCTATAACATGCACAGATCAGATATCACACTCAATGTCACAGGTTTCACTTAAGTTAAATATCCAAATACCCAAGTTCTTTATTTGGTGGCATTTGATGTACACAAAGTCTGACTATCCCACCACAGTAGAGGATCCTCCATCGAGCCCAGATTCTGACACTGCTAGTTCATTTGAAGAGAACCCTATTTGGATCTGACTTTAGAGCTTACTACTTGACACTAGAGTCTACTTCTTATGGGTTGATCATTAATAATCTGTTTGATGACCTTGATGATTTGTCACGTCTGAACATTAAGGAAATGCGAAAGTTGTGTGTAGATAGAGGGTGTCCTTGGGTGGACATACGAACTGCTTTATCCCCATCCACATTGTTGTTTTATGTTGGATTATCAGAAACTCTGGATCACTGGATACCAGTTTGATTATAAATGAGTGACCTATTCTATCAAACTGAGCCACCACATGACGTTAGGAAACTTTAATCCCCATTCAGATCCCATTATCTCTGATCAGGGAAATATCTAAGATTTATGAGTATCATAAATAACCGTACGTCTGCTCCAATCAGGAAACTTCTGAAACTACAGGTATCTTTGTATTAAGAAATAATAGCTCTGCATGAGACCTATAATCTTCTGAGGTTATGCAGAGTGTTTAGGTCCTATGCAACATGGAAAATTCTAGTAAATTTAGAAGAGATTGCTTGATTTCTGAAAAGTTCTATTTAATATTATGTGCAAAGTATGGTGGGGTCCTGTGCATATTATAGGGAGCTTATGAGTTTATGGCTAGTATTGTAGATCAATGCTGATAGCACAGTAGATTATAGTTTAATTGCAATTCATTTAGGAGTAACTTCATTGGACTATTAACCACTGGATTTCACAATTTCATTTTCTCCAGCCAGCATCCCACTGGAGCTCATTGGACTCAACAAAGAAAACAATTTTGAGCTTTCCTTTGAACTTGCTTTCTGCTAAACCCTTGTGGACAAGTGTTAAAAGTGACCCATAATTATACTTGTCTAACTTAAAAACCTGTCATCTTGGAAATTTTAACCCTGCCCTGAAATGCCAAAGCACTCGGGAACACCACTGAAATGGTTTGCATAAACCCTATATTTGGTGAGTATCCCAAAGAATCAGGAATGTATACCCGTTACTATGGCCACTGGAGGATGCTCTTTTATTTTTCTGGGCTAGTCTGACCCTGTCTCCATCCTAGACAGACAAAGCTGAACAACCTACTCTCAGAATATTTTGGACTATAAAAGCCAACAGATAAGACACTTGGCCTGTAAGACTCACTAGGCCAGCTGGCAGTTTCCACAAGGAGAAACACTAGCCCCTAACAAAAAGAGGAAACCCATGCATGGCTGAAGGACAATCAACCTCCGTTCAGACGGTTTTTCAGTAGAAGTCAAACCCAAGACAAAAAGTATCAGTACTAACCACTGTGCTGCAAAGCTTAGCATAAACCTCTAAACCAGGGGTTCCCAAACTCCAGTCCTCATGCCCCACCAATAAGTCATGTTTTCTGGCTTTCCTTAGCATGCACAGGTGATATCATTATGCTGCACAGGTGACTTAATTATTGTCAGTGCATTTGGTGGGATATCCTGAAAAAATGACCTGTTGGTGGGGCGTGAGGACTGGAGTTTGGGAACCCCTGCTCTAAACCATGATTAGGTCTCAGATATAGTTTTAGACTTCAGCCTTTTTCTTCACAGGGATATCCTATTTCTAACAATCTGTGCTTTCTAATATGCATTGGGAGTAGTTCAAAAGGTTTGAGCATCCACGCAAAGTGCATTAGTCCAGTTGGCCCCACAGTAATGAAAGTGAGATTGTGGAACATTGTGCCGATGTTTGTTTATTTTCCTTTATAGCACTGAACATATGTCACATCTCTACGCACTATGTACCGAGTCTTGCAGCGCTACTTACAATTATCTTAAGGCCACAGACACCTCTATATACAAACAGTATCAGTCCAACATTATTTAAAAAACATTTTGAAAACACCCATACATTCTCCGGGTTTCAATTAGTCATATCATAATGCGTTATTAGCAAAAACCAGTGATCCGGTCATGAACATCTCAGCACTTTATATCGATGGATATTGGAAGTCCATAGTCGGCAAGCGGGCTAAAGCATAGCGGAGTGCGTAGTTAGATGTTACCACCAAAGCTTCCAAGTGCCATGGATGTGACGTTTCGGAGGACCACGCCTCTTTCATCAGCTTGGCATACCTTGGATCAACTCTCAAGTCTTAACTAAATCAACTGCACAGGTAAAGCAGACTTAAATACTTAGTGCATACATTACGAGATTACAGGTCTATTTATAACAGACTTCTAAAACATCATCATAAGGTAACAAACCAACCATTACCAGTAGCCCATTGATCGGAATAATATTTTACATCATTCTTCATGTCATGCCCCCCAGACATTTAAGGGTATTCCACGAGGGCAATTTATGAGAGCCAGGCAGATATGCTCCAGACATGATACAGCCACAGTATCTACTGAAACTACCAAGATACATCTTAGGGCTTGTCCCCTCGGCAGGTTTTCAGTTGGATTTACAGATGGTTTTTGGATTAAAAAGCCATCTGTACACCGACTGTCAACCTTTTAGATTGAATTTAATGGAAAATCCATGCAGCAGTCCACATTGCATGGATTTTCCGCTGGACGGCTTTTTACACCACCGGTGGTTTGAAAAACCTAGAAAAACTTAGAGCATGTTCATTCTTCTGCCCGGTTTTGAGCTAGAACATGAACATGTAGGTGCAAATGGGGAGGGCTTGAATCTGCAAACTGCCGACAAAAGCCGTCCCCCTACGTTCCAAAAAAAGACCAAATACTGGTTGGCATTTCCGACTGGTATTTGGTCTTTGTCGTGTAAACGCACACCTTAGGACTGGATCACATCTGCATTGGAGGTTCCTTCTGTTTTCTGTAAAAATAGAGCAGCATACTGCGCTTTTTTTCTCTTAAGATGATGGCCACTGCAACGGTAACCCAACAGACCCCATTGTAGTCATAGAGTCTGTCAGGCGCCATTGGTGTTCATAGTACAATGGGTCCAGTTCCACCTCTGTGATGGAGGCTCTGAATGGAACCTTTGAGCTTTAGAGGACTGTAATATACCATATTGGAACAAAGTTAGCCCCCTAAAAGGAATCCCGAACACATACTGCCAAATTTGTACCACTAAGCAGGAAAAAAATGAAGGAGTTGTATGATACTGGTGTTGTTTCTGTGGGATTATAATCCCATTTATGATCCCATACAACTGATGTCAGAACTGATGGATCAAAGAATGTCTTTAGTAAACAACAGCAAATTTTTAATGAGGTTTAGCAGTCAAAACGTTTTAAGACATATATTGTATTGTAATTATTTTACTCACAACTTGAAAATCTAAAACACAAACATATTGAAAGGTATACTAGACTGGAAGCAGTGAAGATATTTATGTATTTGCTTACGTGTGCACAGATTTCCATTACTCACAACTATTTTGGTCCACAATGGGGTTCACAATCTGATTAACACACACACTTGCACCAATTTTATAGGGAAACCAATAAATCTATAAGAAAGAATTTTGTAGAGTGTTAAGAATTGGTATAGCTGGGGAAAGGCCAAACAGGCACTGGAAGAATATAGAAACTCCATGTAGATGTTGTCCTTGGTGGTGTTCCAAAGCTCTGCAAGACAACAGTGCAAGACAACCACCACCGTGCAGTACATTGTAATCCATCTAATCTACTTTGAACAGGATTTTTGATACATGTAATCCAATAATCCTTACATTTTATACAGTTTCATGCCATCCACACCATATTGACGGGACATCTTGTGCTTACTTTTTTGAATGCAAAAACTTCAGTCTGTACTTTTAGTACAGCCATATTTACTCTTTAAGGTCATGAGCCCAATATTTGTATATCTAAGCAGAGAAGGGGCTTTCTGTAAAATGAGTCTCAGAAGATATTCAAAGCCCCTAAGCTTGTAGTCATAGCCTCCACCCATATCCTTGAGCAGTTTACTAAGTCATGCATTTCTACAGGGCTTCCTAAATGCAATGTTCTTTTTCTTTAAACTTTAAACAGTCTAAATAGAAGAAAAAAACCTTTTAGAAAGAGCCACTCAACAGGGATTATCCAGGAGTTGACTGAATGACCTGAGTTCCATCTCTGAGGTTGACCTTTGACTCTCAGGTCATGGGTCCCTTCAACTTTTACCTTGTAGCTAAAGAAACCTAAAGGCAAGAAACAAAGACAGCATCTCTTCTTTCAATTCATGTTTTGTGAGGTGGTCGTGACAAACAGTGGAGAGATAATAGTCTTCAGTACATTTATTATTTCAGCTGTTGAAATTAATAGAAAACCTAGTCAAGGGAGGTGGGAGAGTAGCAAGGTAAATATTGCTGAAAGGAAGAGAAAACCCTTTCTAGGGGCGGAGATGACTTTAGGTTCTCTAAACATATAAAGTTCAGGTCTATGTTCGTGGTAGATCTTGTAAGTGACATTTGACAGACTTTGGAAGAGTGACACTCGAGTGGAATGTCACTCGAGAACTAAAGACCATGGCTAACTTTTTGAACTTGAACTTGACCTTAAGTATGTATGCGTTGTGGCTAAGGATCACATTTAGGTAGTCAAAACACACCAGAATTACAATTATTATGTTCTGCTGATGGAGTTGACTTCATCACACAGTCTTTTCTTGGCTAGCAAAGTACAATTCTTTCAGGACACTAATGTTTTATCTCATATTTTTCCAGGCTTGTGGGATTAAATATTAGTCAAGAGTACAAAATGTTTTTGTGTAGTGACATCACAATTTTTGAGGACATATAACTCCCTTGTGTAAAATGAGTAGTTTTTACAAAACCTTCCATAGATACATTTTCTGTTAAGAAAAATTAGTGATGTACTGTTTCTCTTTTGCTACTTTATTCTCCTGCTATTTGGTTTGAAGAGCAATTTGGCCGTCTAGAGAAATACTGTATATACTGCAGGATCTAAATCCCTAAACGATTCAGATGACCTTAAGGGGATGTTCTTACCCTACTGTTTGACAGAAACTACCTTTCACAGCCAGCTTCAGAATCCCCTTCCTGGTTCTACACTGTGGGTAGTTCTACAAGAATGATTGTCATATTGGCTCTGGTATTCCTAGCTAAGCCTGTTAGAAGGACATTGCTAACAAAAAAAGTGTTAAAGTTTGTCAGTAACATAGATAAACAAGTTCCTGTTTTACTGATAACACAAAGCAGGAAGTGATGTCACCATAGTTGCAGGACTGCTGGAGCAATGAGAGCAGAGAAAGGTGGTCGGTAACCTAGGGGAAGCTAGTGTATACAAGCAAAAGATAAGAACAGTGTCGGACAGGTAGAGTTGACTCTAGGGGCCCACTAGTTGAGTTTTTATGGGTGCACCGGTGGAGTTTATTTTAGGGACCCACTCTACAGATTCTGTAAAAGACTGTAGATGCCTCGTATGCTCTGCTTCTTGCATTTTTCCTCTGTTTCTCTGCTTTTTTTTTTGCCTCTTCTGAGAATGTATATGGAGTTAAAAAAGAACTCAATGGACTCATGTTCAGGAGTCCATTGGGGGTTCCCCCTATTCCCCTGTTTGCCAGTCCGAGCCTGGATAAGACCCATTATAACTTTGAAACTAAGCAAAATCAGAAGAGCAGTGTATTTGGTTATAGTCTTTATTTACCTTTGCCTACATGTTTAAAGCTAATCATTGTAGTAAGAACACCCCTTTAATATAAATGTTGCCTGAACTGAAACTTTGTTACTTCCTGTATAGGTGCAAAAATCGTTATACTAATAGTGTTTAATAGCTACAATTAAAGGATAGTTGTTTCTTATACAGTAGAGTTGTCTCTTGGGTAAGAAGACCTACAAGCAATGTTGGACTTAGATTTCTTGGAGATTATTCGACAGCTCAACCTCTGTCCACACAGTAAATGTGCATGTCCACTTTTAATTGCATTGTAATTTTGGTTGATATTGATACAAACAAAGAACATATCATTCCTAGGGTCTAGAATGAAGAAAACTGTCTTTTTACAGCTACCTAGGAGAGTTAGCTTCACTGTCATTGTCCAACACTTTAAAGAACCTTTAAACATGACTATAGATTTTAGCCAAACTAGAGGCTTTTCCAGAAAGAAAGAGACGCCTATAAAAAGGCAGCTGTTTCTTTATTTCTTGCCCCCCAGGTTGTAGTAAAAGCCAGGCAATGTTTCTTTGCAAAAAAAAAAAAGTGTGTAAGTTAAAGGGGTTTTGCCACGAAGTAAAATTGACGTGGGAAGTTTGAAAATTAAAAAATAAACATTTTCACCATTCATCATTATTAAAAATTCTGCACTGTTTTTGATTTAGCTGCTCCTTTAGTTATCCATTGTTTACAGTTCGTCTCCAGGGGATACGACCAGGGCTGTGAACTCCTCAGTCCTGGTCGCACATGCTCAGACATCACCTCTCCTCTCAGGCAGCTACTGAGTGTTCAATCCCCGGGTGCTGTCTCTCTACTCCTGTCATTTGGACTAGTTAGTAATAACTCAAACAGTGCAAATAAATAAAAAGAAACCTCAATCAGGTTTGTGCATTGATAAAGAGAAAAAAAAAATCCACAGGTTAAGTTTCTGCAGGGATTTGAACTAAGGACCCTTGTGCTGTAAAGCAAAAACATTATCTCTGAGCTACAGAGTATCTGCTTGCAATGCAATATATAAACAGACCTTTCTTTGACTACAGAGAGGAAGGGCCTGGTGATGTCATCCTGCTGGGTCACATGAAATGCATTTCAAACAAATCTTTTCCTCTTTCTGAGCACACGGAGCTGAAAAGCTGAATGCAGGAGGTATGAAATGAGATCGCGGCAAAACCCCTTTAACTCTCCTTCAAAAAAGAAGAAATCTGTCTCTCTGATTCACCTACTAGATGTAGCTTCCTTCTAAATTAATGCCTGATCCATTAAAGAGCCTTGAAACAAAGCTTTTTAAACAAACCCGAATCTTCTCTAGAAGTTCAGGCTGGAAATATAGTACAATGCAATAAAAATCACATGCATTCAGCATTCTGTGGCACAAGAACATAACATACAGCAAAGGCAAGGACCCTACCCCATACATAACACACTGCATGTGTGAATCAATGAGCAACGAACAAGTGATAAAAGCAGACTCGGACTTGCCCACATGGGGGGTTCTGAGCACGGCAGTCATCATCATGCTGGTCTGTATCAGTGGAACACAAGACTCGATGGGGGCACAGTGCATTTGGCATGTGCAAAATGGCAGGCACAGACTGGGGGTAAGGAAGAAATAGGTCACGTCCCCACGGCACAGGACAAATGCCAGTCTGTTTATCCGATCGGTATTTGTCTGGTTTTTGTGCCGGGGGGAAGGCTTTTCTCCGCGATTAGCCCTCCCCCTTCACATTCACTTGTTCATATTCCATCTGAAAACCGGACAGAAGAATGAACAAGCACAATGTTTTTCGGGCGGGCGGCGGTTTGAAAAACCACAGGGCAGAAAAACTGTGCAGTGGGGACTGCTGCACGGTTTTTCCATAGCGACCCATGTAAAAGTTTGCGGCCGGTTTTTCAGATGGTTTGCAAAACTGCAAACCCTCTGAAAAACCGGCTGCAAACTGGTGCCGTGGGGACATGGCCATAGAGTGCAAAACGCAGTGCAGTATGTGAACCAATGTACAGCAACTTGAGGGTGGGCTCTAGTATCAGCTCCCATGGTGGGCCCAATGCACTCTTACATTAGATAAGGGAGAGCAATCAAAGACCCAAAGCTTCATTGACAGATGGATACACCGATGATCGAAGGGTAAGGAGAGGGGTATCAATATTATATTTTAGTAAATTAATGGTGCCACAAATAGTACTTGTACCACACAAAACAAGCTGTCATACAGCTTTGTTAAAATAAAGAAAAAGTTTGTTAAAATAAAGAAAAATAAAAAAATAAAAATTATATATATAGTATGTAAATTTATATTTAGTTCCTAAATACTCAAAGTAGGATAGTTCCTTTGTGGTTGAAGTAGATACACAGTGAAATTTTGGTGAGGAGGTTGCAGTTCACTTGGCCCTGAAGCCACAATTTACATTGGGACGCAAAAGCTTTAAGGTTTGGCTTGGTATATACAGTATGTGCATGAATATGTACATGAAACTACAATATATCAATCACTTAATAGAGGGATCATATCAGATTTATGAGAAATGAGTCCTAATCTGTATGTGAAGTTGACTGCTCCTGACATGAAAGAGTTCAGACTGGAGGTAAATGGAGACTGCCAAGAGTTTTACACACAATTTTGAGACACTGGAACGACTTTAGTTACAGTTCTGGAAGAAAATTCTGTATCTAATTTGTTTTGTCTTTGCCACAGGAAACTTCCAATAGTAACATGCTGCTTAGATTTTGGGATTTCCAGAGATAATTGGCTAGTTACAAGGTAGACAGCTTTAGCTGGAAGAAACTTAGAAAAGTGTTCCCTGCCAAATCATTAACCTCTTAAATCCTAAAGAGGTTTTCTGATAAAGATGACCTCTATCCCAATGTCCTACAATGACAAGTGGACATGAAAAAGAAAGAACCCCCTCTTCTGTAGGGGCCCAGATTACCAATGTACAATACCATAGAGGGTGGATATTTATGTGACCAGTGGCCATATACAGCAATACTACAGTTTTGTGCCAGACTAATCCACAAGGGCTAACAAACAATACATGGAATCCTCTAAAGAAGCATTTATGCTATCTACAATAAATGAAAACAACTTTGAGATTCTTAGTTCACATGTTTTGATCAAAAAATGCGTAAGCCACCCCCGGCTACCAACGGGATCTCTAGGCGGGTGGTCCTACTCTATTTTTACCTCTCACTTGAGTCAAATTCAGACTTCTCATTTGGGTCAACAGCCCTCCAAAATCCAGAGAAAAAAAAAAAAAAAAGCCCCAACCTTACAAGCTTACGGGCACTGGTATAGCAACCTGTGGAGGTGGGCGGGGTGCAAGAGACCAAAATGGAGGCATCCATTCCTCCCTATATAAATTTAAATTCATTTATACAAAATGCAACGCATAGTTCTGCACTAAAAACATTCCTGAAAAACACAATGTGAACCTGGGTGCCACTGGCAGGGTTTTGCGGTATATATATATACACGCATTCCAAATTTCCCAGTGGCACACTATCAGCTAAAAGGCTAACAAACAATACATGGAATCCTCTAAAGAAGCATTTATGCTATCTACAATAAATGAAAACAACTTTGAGATTCTTAGTTCACATGTTTTGATAAAAAAATGCTTAAGCAACACCTGGGTGTGGCTTAAGCATTTTTTTAAACAAAACATGTGAATTAAGACTCTCAAAGTAGACTAATCCACAGTCACCAGAAATGATTAGATGCAGTTATTGCTGCACAAAGAGGTCATGCCTGCTCCTGAAAGCATAGGTTAACATACTTTTGCCACTCACAGATATGTGGCATTGGATCATTTTCCTCAATAAATAAATGTCTTTGACTCATTTGCTTCATCTCGATCCCTTTGTTTATTTTTAGGACTTGCTTGAAAATTTTATATAGTTTAAAGTCAAATTTATGCACAAATGTAGATAATTCTGAATGGCACAAAAACTTTCAGGCACCACCGTACATTAAATGGGTTTTACCATGATGTAAAATCCCCTACATTGGTCGATCTCAGCTATCTGTGTCCCTACATGTGAATGATGAGGCCGGTGCTTGCGACCGTCGTCCATATTCACTAATGTAGCGAGTGATCTTCAGTGGATTCATTTGCAGCAGTCACTGCAGGAAAGCAGTGGCCAGCTTTTAAACTTATCTGAAAGAGCGAGTGTGCGAGCTTGCAAGTGTTTTGTGACTAAAGTGAGTTTTTGTCTTAAGATACAAGGGAGAAATCATTGTTAATCCTGCAGCAAATACCTGTGTGAACTGCTGAGTGCATATCCATTTATTAATTATTGCACTGCATTTTGAAGTAATAGCAGACATATACTGTAGTTTATAAATTGTAGCTATACTTATTTTGTTTACAGATTACATGTATAGTATTAAAGAGCAGTTTTGTGTACTACAATTCTATATTTGCATATACTTGCTCAGTGTATGTGCTTTATCAAGTATGTTAATTAGGGGTGCAGTTACCTAATCAGAAAAGCTTAAATTGCATCTCTGTGGAGCTTTTCCAGAGGATTCATTTGCAACAGCCACTGCAGGAAAGAGGTAAAGACTGCGCTACTGGCCCTTTAAGGATTTTGTTGCAGCCTCAGCCAAGTTGCGGCTTGGTGCTTGAGGGGTTAAGCACTTGAGCCAATCCCTGGCTGGGGTGGGGTATTTAAACCTCTTTCTGTCAGCCTGGCCCTGGTAATGATTGCTTCTGTGTCCTAGCTGTTTGTTTTTGCTCTGCTGTTTTGTTGGTTCTCTGGATTTTGGCCTGTCTTTGGCATTGCGCATACTCCTGTTTTGACCTCGGCCTGTCTAACTATCCTCTATTTGTTGTCTGTCTGTGTCTGTTTCCCGTTTGTCTTCTGTTTTTCCTTCTGTTTGTCACCCGTTTACTAGCGTATATTTTAGCAAGAGGTCGCCCTTCTCGGGGCGGGTGCTCTGCCTAGGCAGGGCAAATCAGGACGAGATTAGGGTGTCCTTTACAGGTAGCCAGGTTTAAAACTGAAATCAGTGGCACACTAAAAACTAAGTGAAACATCAAGGTATATAGGAATATTGGAAATGCATTACTGCTAAGGAAAATATGAAAAACCTGGGACTCTTAGTTTACAGTTTTTGATCAAAGATTGTATTAAGCTCACCTCCCAATAGCATCAAGGGGATCCCAGAACCGGTGAGTCCCTTACCACTAAAATGTTACCTCACTAGTATTCCGTTCTGACTAAAACTTCTCATGGATTGTAAGTAACTTTCAATTGTAATATCCTGCACTGCCTCTTTTAAACCTGTGCAGGATAGTTCAATTGCAAGTTCCTGCCACTCCCTGAGAAGTTGTAGTCTGAACGGACTCCTAGTGAGGTAACATGTTAGTGTTAGGGACTCACCTGCTCTGGGATCCCCTTGACGCTATTGGGAGGTGAGCTTAATACAATATTTGATCAAAAACTGTAAACTAAGAGTCCCAGGTTTTTCATATTTTCCTTAGCAGTAATGCATTTCCAATATTCCTATATACCTTGATTCTTTCACTTAGTTTTTATTTGTGCCACTGATTTTTGTATTAGATGTATGCTATTGCCTTTTCAGTGTGCACCTATGCTTACGTTTTTCAAAATATATTTTAGATGTGCACAGCCTAATTAACTTTTGTAGGTTTAAAACTGAATTGAAAGACCAAGGTTTGATCTTTGTGAGTGTTTTGTGTCTAAAGTGTGTTTTTTTTTATCTTAAAGGGGTTTTCTCACTACAGGCTATTGCATTCATCTGAGCTTTTTCCCTAGCTTAGATTTTCAAATCCAGGGGTGGGTCTCTCCTTCCAGTAGGCATGTCTTCCCTCACTGAGGAGTGTTGGCATCATCACACCTCCTCCCTGCTCCTGCCTGAGTCATCATCATCATTCTGTGTGAGCAGGGGGAGAGAGGATGTCACAGCTCTCCAGACCTCCCGCAATTCCTGCAAAGCATGTACCACCAGGCTCCACAAGTAATCCTTGTAACCAGAACACCTGCATTGGTGCTAACAGTTAGAAATACAGCCTGAAATGATGAAACAAAAGTGAGAAGTGCAAACTGCTCTACCTTCTGCCTGAAAAAGAGGGGGAGCAGAGTGTATAAGAGTATGTTACATGGGTGGGGAGAGCAGTGTGTATAAGGGTGCATTATATGGGTAGGGAGAGCAGAATGTATATGGCTGTGTTATATGGGTGGGGAGAGCAGAGTGTATAAGGCTGTGTTATATGGGTGGGGGGAACAGAGTGTATAAGGGTGTGAACAAAAATTGCAATTCTGTGATTGTGTGTGTTTTTATTTTTACGGTGTTCACCATGCGGGTTAATTAATATGACAGATTTATAGGGTAGGTTGTTAAACATGCGGAGATATCAAATCTGATTACTTTATTTATTTTTATTTTTTCTGGTGCGATTTTTGTTTGTAAAGGGGAAAAGGGTGGTGGTTTACATGTTGTAGGTAAATGTTTGAAGGTTTTCTAAGAGATGCTATCCTGAACTATCTCACTGAAAATAAATGTATAGCGCCGTTCCAGCATGGGTTTATGAAAGATCGGTCTTGTCAAACTAATCTCATCAACTTCTATGAGATTAGTTCTAGACTGGATCATGTTGAGGCATTGGATTTCATATATCTAGATTTTTCTAAAACATTTGATATTGTGCCACATAAAAGGTTGGTAAGTAAAAAGAGAATGCGTGGACTGGGGGAAAATGTTTGCAAGTGGGTAAGTAACTGGCTCAGTGATAGAAAACAAAGGGTGGTGATTAATGGTACAGACTTGATCCCTGTTACTAGTGGGAAACCACTGGGGTCAGTATTAGGCCATATTTTTTTTAATATATTCATTAATGAGCTTACACTAGAATTGCATAGTAGTATAACCATCTTTGCAGATTATACTAAACTCTATAAAGTAATCAACACAATAGAGGTTAATGTTTTATTACAAAGGGATCTGGATAAGTAAGAGGCCTGGGCAGAGGGCACATGAGATTAAACATGCATTAATGCAAGGTTATGCACATGGGAATGAAAAATCCATTCCATGATTACCTGGAGAAGGACTTAGGAATCCTAGTGGACAGTAAACATAATTGTAGCAGTCAGTGTCAGTCAGCAGCTGCGAAGGCAAATAGGATCATGAGTTGAATTAAAAGGGGCATAGATGTATATGATGGGAACATTATTCTCCCACTATACAAGTCACTGGTTAGACCACACATGGAATATTGTGTACAGTTTTGGGCACCAGGGAACAGGAAAGACATTGTAGAGCTTGAACAGATTCAAAGACAGGCAACAAAAATACTAAAAGGAACAGGTGAACTGCAATACCCAGAAAGATTACCAATATTAGGGTTATTTAGTTTAGAGAAAAGATGGCTTCAGGGGGACATGATAAATAAGTTTAAATATATCAAATGTCCACTGCTCAATTCGTACTTCTCCCCAAGATGATGAAGCAGTGATCAGAAATCGGGGAAATAGAATCCCCATTATAGTGATTGGTGGGGGTCCTTAAAGTTGTATGGACCCAAGAGGGTACCAATTAAAACTATGACTGATCCTGAAATAAGCCACCTCTCTGCTCCATTGATGGAATATTGAGTTGGGGTACAAAGAAAGTTTAAAAAAATTTTTTTTTAAAAGCAGTAAAATGTAATAGAAACTATACAAATGTGTTATGACCATAATTGACCTGCAGAATAAAGTTAAACTGTTTATATTGCACAATACTCTGGAAAATAAACCCCCCAAAACTGATGGAGTGAATTGTATTTTTTTTAATTCAGTTTCTCAATTTTTTCCTTTGAACACATAATGTGGTATATTAAATTAACCCATTGAGAAATGCAACTAATCACACAGAAAAAAAAGCCTCACATATGGCTATATTGATGGAAAAATAAAAAAGTTATGCCTCTAAGAGGGAGGGAATGAAAAAATCAAATATGCTGTAACTCATATTTGCTGCATCAGGAAGGGGTCAAATGTACAGTGGGACAGATTCATTCCCTTTTCAGCTGCATTCATGTGACGTTAGGACGCTTCATGCCTTTTAACCTCAATTTAATGCCATAATGACCCTGAAGCCAAGGTTCCTTTAGGGTTTTGCGAACATCAAATTTTCTTCTCGATCAGATGTCACTTGCTTAACATTTCCAGACTGCTCCTTCAGTGACATATACCATATCCATATACAGGATTCCTGCTTACCTCCTGCTGAATAAGTCCCAAGGTCACTACTGCGTAGACTCCTTGATCTCTAGACAGATTTTGGCAAGCTTGATTTCCCTCATCTCCTGCTTATTGTTCTATGGTTTAAGACAAATCTCTATTCTAGTTCTGTTCCAGTTGTCCTTTTAATCTGCTTTTGCCACTAGTATCCCCCAGGCCCAGGAAATCAGCTTTAGAAATTTTCCTTCTCTTGTCTGTTTGCAATTAACAGCATAACATGAACCACAATATACAATTTTAGATACGTGAACATCAAATCATGAAGGCTTATAGTGTGTGAACCATTTAACTCTTGGGTACTGCTGTGTGCTTTATGAGCTATGAAGGATGATAATTAAACACTGCCGTTGGCTTCAATTATACACTCTTTGACACTGTACATGTCATATTATATATGGTTATCATTATCACAGAAGGTACATTTTACAGTGTAAAAAAATAAAAAAAAGGAAAATATAAAAAACTGTTAAGCATTAGAATATGTGGCAAGTTAACAATGCATTTTAGAACAACACTGACCCTTTGGCAGGCTTGGACTTTCTCATAGGGGAATAGGAGAAAACTCTGTTGGGCCTTTGGGCTTGTTAGACTTCTTGGCATAGCAGAACATTTCAGGGACAAAAACAGAGAAAGAGAACCAGAAAGCAAGAAGCATGTACAGTCATGTACAGTAGCTGTAGGATGGGCCGCAAGAATTAACCTTCAGTGATGGGACCCAAGATCAATTTCACTGGGGTGTCCCAAGAATCAGTTTTACTGGTGGGTCCCAGGCATCCCAACCCGACACTGCCCTTTGGTCTCTAGTAACAACCCTTTTCAGTGAGTATAGCAATCAGGTTGTTGTTGGTGGTCCAGCTGGGTGAATTCTCATTTCATACAGGAGATAGGAATCATAAAGTGTCCAATGAAATCAATATGTGGGGTAAGCATTCTTAAGAAGTTCTTCTTGAAAGAAGGCAATTGCAGAACAAATGAAGTTCAAGTAATTTAACTTTACTTACTCTCCACATACAAAGAAAACTATATGGTTGCAGAGGCAAAATACACATTATGGTTATAAGACACAGAGGGCGACTTGTATTAATTCTGGTGTGGATAGACCAGTTCTAAATCGCTTTAAGGTAGCATAGTCTGCGCCTGTATGTATGACCCTGTTCTTCTGCAGGTCATACATACAGGCGCAGATTAGTACCAATTTGACAACTCAGGCTCAGGTACCACCAGGGGCGTTGCTAGGGTCCCAAAACATCCGGGGCCCGGGCCCCTTGTGTACATTTTGCTCAGTAGGGCGGGGTTCACACGGCATTTTTCACATGAACCGCGGCATGTGTTTTTACAGAGAAAAAACTGTGGCCAGCGCGTCCCTCTGAAGCTCTCACTGATATTTATTCTCCCCAGAACGGGTAATCATGGCAATCAATGTGAGCAATGAATTGCTATAATGTCGGTCTGTACGTCGGGCGTATTGAAGCGCAATTACATGCCGACATTACGTCGTGTGAACATACAGAGCGTATTTGTGGGGCATAACTGTGCTGTAATGCGCCCAAAGTGCACCCCGCAAATACGGTAACATCATAACAGTGAGTGCTGTGATTAGCTGTTGTTTTCCCTGGCACACACAACCCGCCCATAAAAATATATACACACACACATACATACACACGTACGTATACACACTCATACATACACATATATACACACTCATACACACACTCAAACATACATACATACACACATACATACACACTCATACATACACATATATACACACTCATACATACACATTCATACATACACATTCATACATACACATTCATACATACACACACACACATACATACACACTCATACATACACACACACTCATACATACACACACACTCATACATACACATACACACACATATACACACATACATACACACACTCATACATACACACACACACGTATACACACTCATTTAGTGCTAATCAATATAACTGTATGCTGATTGTTAGCTCTGTGGGTCATCCTGACCCACAGAGCTGACAGTCTACAGTTATACTGATCAGCTCCATGGGTCAGCATTGTATATTTGACCCATAAAGCTGATCAAGATAATTGTAGACTGTCAGTTCTGTGGGTCAGGGTGACCCACAGAGCTGACAATTATTCTGCAGTTAAATGATATCACTCCCAAGACATTTCCAGTAGCTTTATTTCATTATGGGCATAGCCTGTCCAGCCCCAGCCCTACTATACCTAATATGGCCGCCGGCTGCTCTGCGCGGGGAGTCACTGATAGGAGGAGGAGCATGTAGGCGCCGGCGCCCTGGCCTTATTGAAGGGAGACTGGGAGTAGAATATTATGCTGCTCTCCCCCTCTCTGACCCTGCGCAGGAACGCACTGGAAGCCCCGGCCGCGCGGCAGCAGTTAGTGAGCCGTGCGGCACAGGACACAGTCAGTAGTAGCGCGGCACCGCGCTTCACTGACATTCAGCACGCCCCGGCCGCGCGGCAGCGGAGGCAGTTAGTGAGCCGCGCGGGCCGCGACACAGCACACACAGTAGTAGCGCAGCGCCGCATCTACTGTGAGCGGCGCGGCGCTTCACTGCTCAGCAAGCCACAGATGTTAGGGACTGGAGCTGGGAATACTAGTCGCTGGCGGCCGCGCTACTGTGGTGATTGGCCGGCCGCCGGGGACTGAAACATTCGGGGCAGCAAGCATATCATCCGGGGCCCGAGCCCCGGATAAAAGCACCTAGCGACGCCCCTGGGCACCACCTTTAACTTGGTCTGGCTGTTCTGTTTGGTGCCAAAGTTTGGGCGTCAAAGAATCATAAATGTGTCTACCTCTACTAATGTGGTGCGACGCCCCCAGAACACCCCAAAACTTTGGTGTGCTAAAAAGTGTCTTTGGCGCTGTACCAAGGCACTTATAGCGCCAAAGTTTGGAGTACACCTGTTCATACATCTATAGAACTGGTCTACTACAGCTTTTTGACACCAGAATTCTAGCGCAGCCCCGTTCATACATGTTGCCCAGAATCTTGACTATTTCAGTGCACAGTAGGTGGAACTGTTGTTCAAACATTGCAATACTTAGGTAAATATAATTTTATAATAACACTTATAACCTTCTATATCTGGTTCCTACTCACCCCATGGAGCCTCACAAAGGCCTCAACTCTTTATTCTTCTTCCACTAAATTCCATGTGGTTGTCTTCCACATCATGAGCCCTATTCTCAGAGCCCTTTTCCTCTTGTCTAGGGCTCCACTCTATAGATACCTCTTCCTGACAGAATAGACCATTCACTCAAAGGTCATAACTTCTCAATAATCATGTAAGGAATTCAGAGATTCACCAAGATGGACCCATAGCAATAGCTTCAAATTCCTGAGATAGGTGTGGGTCCCTGAGGTGCCATCAAAGTCCGTGGAGGGGACACCCATTTAATGGTGAGGAGATTTCTTATTTGGATTATAATCAACTAGTATTTTTTTTTAAGATTGTGGTGGGCCATTTTACGTACAGACCACTGGCTGCAGAGATAGAGTGTTTGACCTTGCCATGTTGTAATGACTAAAATAAGTGGTATTTCAATAGACCTTAGCTTTGCTTTTTTTAGAGGTACATTATAGTGGTAGGTAATTATTGAGTACACCATAAAGTGGCCATTGAGCTCTTGGGATTGTTAGTGATGTTGGTGTTGTCTTTGCTTTTCTACTACATGTACTATTTCAAGTATCTCTATTGACATAAAACATAATACTACATCTCTTTTTACAAGACACAAAGCAGAAACCATAGAGTGTGCAATGCACTGATATCAGTTTTACACCAGAAGATGGAAATTCATGACATCTTGCTGTGCATTTGGCTCCCGGAGAACATAGTGATCTCGCGGTGGTGTTCTGTCCTTTGGCTATCAGAGCTACTGTGAAATTATCTTTCTTTTTTAATGAGGAGCCTGAAGGGTAGACCCACCAGTGACCTGTAAGTAATAGGAAGGCTTATCTATGGCATTGACCTGAACCTAGATTTCTAAGTAGAAGGAGAGATAGCAATCAGTCATGTGTACCTGTTCATGAAGATTTATTGCATTAAATACATGGTCGTAGATATTCTTGTTTGGTACAATCAATTTTAGACCAAATTTATAGAGCTATGATTTTAAATGACTAAAATTAACTTGAAATAGGAAACATTTTATTGAGAAAAAAAACAATTCTCCCCAACACAGAATAAATAACAATGCTCTCCTTTATACATCGACAAGCAAAAGGGCACCAATGTTTTGAACTTTTGACTTTCAAGCTTCATATCTCACTATCCACTAAAGCTTTGAATGTGGGACTACCATCATTTTATAGACAATCATCTTGGCTATCTCATACAAAAATTTCACTTGCAACTATTTAGCATATGCCTAGTTATGCAAATTCTTGTCATGTACATGCATTTTTACATTTTTGCTCCTTAAAATCTAAATTTTAAATTTTGTTAGTTTTTTGTAAATCCACTTTTGGCTTTCCACATTCCCTGAATCCTTCTGGGCTCTCAATAAGATTCAAGCATGTCTCGACCGAATTCTGATCTCAGGTCTCTTCTAAACGTTCCCAGTGTTGGTGCATACCGGTCTCCTCACTTGGGTACAAATACAGCGTTTTCCTCAATGCTGCCCACACTTAGTTGGGTTTAGGTCTGGGGGCCGTGGGAGCCAATCCAGCAACTGTACTTCATTGTCACTGAACCATTTCTTCACCAATCTCGACAAGTGCTTCAGGTCGTTGTCCTGTTGAAACACTATGTCATCCTCTTCATACCCATAGTACTCGAGTGTATGAAGTAACTCATCTTGTTGGATGCTCACATATAGCTCAGCATTGAGATCACTATCCATTCTGGTTAAGTATCTAATGCCTTTGGCTATGAAGTAACCCCATATCATCAGGCTTCCTCCACTGAACTTGACAGTTCCTTCAATTTCTTGATCCGTTAGCCCCCTTTTCCCCTGATTCTTCCAAACCCATTTGCACCCATCAGAGCGCGGTCTATTGACTTTCATCTCATCGCTCCAAATCACCCATTTCCAATCTTTCACTTTCATACTTTTTGGCAAACTTGAGCCAACGCTTCTCATGACAAGATTGAAGTCGAGACTTCTTCACCTTTTTTCGAGCCACCATTCCAGGCTTGTGTAATGCACGTTGCACGGTCCTTGCATGGACATCTGTTATGTTACTGTTACGAAGAATATGAGCCAACTCCACTGCCACTGTCGCGCCAGAACTGATAGACCTTGTGATGAGCCGACTTGTTGACGCTGATACTTTGCCTGGACGTCCACCTCTTGGCTTTTGAATGGATGGATGGAGTTCATTTCATATTCTCTCAATTGTCATGTTCTCACATGATGCAGTTTTACAATTTTCTTGGCCGGGAGACGCTATCAATAAGCTGGATGATGCTGTTTCTCTTCTCTTGGGAAATCTTCTTCATGGCTGCTTCTCAATTCAAACCACTGATCTTTCACTTGGGAACCGACCTAATAACACACTGAGCTATTAGGGAATGTGAGAACAGGTTGTAATTTGTAGCATACAAGAAGAAAAAGATTGTTTCACCACCAGGAGTAAAACAGTAACAATGCAGTTACATGACAAGAATGATGAGCTTCTATGATGAGCTTTCGGACAATAGGAGACCCATATGCTGTTCTTGCATGAGGATCTTTTTCAATCTTTGTCCGCTCCTAATCAAGTTCATCATGAAGAATTCATTGCATAAAATTGATAACAGCACTAGATATGTCTTTATAGTTCAATTTTTTTGGTCTAATCATTGCTTGGTGTTACCCTTGGCCTATAGACCACACTTTAGCAACTGCATCCAAGGTATACAACAAATGTTATTATAACCACCTTGTACTTTCGACTTTGGCAGTAAGTAGCTCATGATGAAAGTCATGTGTGGTGAGCTGGTTTGATGGGTGTATAAGGTGTGTTATAGGCTGTCTGTGCACATATCCCTTGTTGCTGTGATGGGCAAAAGGGGCGATTTATCAGAGTCAAAAAAAGGGATGGCTATTTGCTTTTAGACAAATGGTGGCGGTATTTCTGAAACGGCGCAGTTTGTAAACTGTTCTCATGTTACTATGGTGAAAGTATATAGTGAGTGGACAAATGACGCCATTGTGAATAAGCCATGAAGAATCTGTGGAGCACCACGTGTCATTGATGTGAGAGTTAAACGTCCAGTACAAATATGAGTGAGGGTGGACAGACACTCTACGGTGGAGCAGCTCACCGTCAAAATAAACCCGAGGCCTATTAGATGTGTGTCTAAGACAACAGTTTAGCGAATCCTCTGGGGCTCGGGAGAGGAAAGATGTCACTGCTCCTCTGATAATAAAGTTGCAGCAGCAGAAAAGGCTTCAATTTTCACAGTTGTATCAGAATTGGATCTCAGCTCTTTGTCAAAGGGTTTTCTACTTCAATTTGTCACATTTTCCGCTTCAATCAAAATATTTTGTTGGTGTGTCTGGTGAGAAACATCAGAGAACAAACACCCTGCAGCCATTGCTGGACGAACACAAGCTGGTGGTGGCAGCTTTACGGTGTGGGGAATGTTTTTGTGGCATTCTCTGGGTCACTCATTCATGTGAAGGCGCTCTCAACCAATTTGGGGATGAATCCCAATTGTTGGTGGTGGTGTTGGTGCCATGGACCCTCCTGCAGCTGTGGGATGCAGTCAATATGGCTCTAGATACCTGTGACAACCTACCAGAACCTTATTAAATCACTCCCAGCCCGTCTTGCAGCCGTCCGTGCTGCACACGGCGGTTACTCTGGAGATTAGCGGCTGCTCATGATCATGTGACTCAACTGTGTACATTTGATTGATATCGGAAGATTGCTAAACTTGTTTTTGAGCACAGCAAACCACTTATTACTAAATGAAGAGAAATAATATTATATTTACATAATCCTGCAGATCTGAAACATAAATTAGTGGGCCCTTTGGTACAGGAGAACAAAGAAATAATTAGGGCCATAGTATCTGAAATGAAGGTCACCATTTTGAAAAACAATTTTGCACAACCTTGCCTATTTATAAGTGGTCCCTGTACAGTGGGTGGCAGTCTACAGCTGAGTTTGAACCCCTGATTTGCCTACGTATAGTATTGTGCTTCAGATTCAGGACATGGTTAAATTTGACCTGCATATCAACAACTTAACCCAAACCAAATATTGGAAGAATCTGCAGAAAAATTGTCCCTGAAACTAAATGAAAGGGGATGTATCGCTTCCTTAGTTTGGCTGATTCATACTGCTCTCAGCTTCTCAACTCTGGAGATGCAGGGGCGTTTCTTCCCCTCGCAGCTGGGTGACATCATCCCCCTCTTCACTGTGCATAATGGCTCCCGAGATCTCCCCCCTCCCCTCTCTGCCTGAATCCACATGTCACTGTGTCTCTCCCTGCAGTCTTATTCTGTAAGAGCTGTATACATACCACAGGCTGCATTCAATCTAGACTGAGCAACTGAACTCTTCTTCTGTCACAGCTGGAGATGTGTTACAGCTTTCTATGAACAGCACAGATCTCGCTTCTATGCAGGAGAGTTAGGCACCGGGACAAAACTGTTATGTTTTCTCATTGTAGAATCTGTTGAAGTCTGTTTCTGCTGGGTGTGGAGAGAGAAAATGCTACGGCCCCTAACTCAGGCAGGGATCGACACAAATTGTGCTATTTCCTGAGTGTGTAAGCCCTTCAGTGTAATTCTGTTTCTTCTGCCTGTATAAAGTGAAAATGTGACGGTCCCTTACTCTGAGTGACAGGCACAGCTCTGTGAATCGACCGGGGGTGGGGGGGGGCTGTACAGAATGTAAATGAGCTCTCAGCTAATGAAATGCAAGGAGGAGGGATCCAGAGGGATTCGACCAGCAGTGGATATCAGTGTAAACAAAAACACAAGATAAGGAATACTGTGAATACAAGACAGCTTTGCTAATGACATCCAATTGCAAATTTGCTTGTTTTCACTGTCCCCTTATTCTGAAGACCATTTAATGAAGTGATAAAACCCCTTTAAGGTTGGGTTTTGAGCTAAAGTTACAATTGGGGTTAGAAGAAGATTAGAGACTAGGGTCGGGGCTATCTAGACAACCAATATTTGGTTTTACACATCCAAAAGACTTTTTAGAAAAAAATGAGCATAGGTGCACACTGGTGTGGCAGCAATATACATACACATTCCAATATCAGCAGCACACTATTAACTAAAAAAAACTATCAACAGGCACGTAGGAATTTGTGAAAAAGCATTTCTGCTATCTAGGATACATGAAAATTTTTTTGAGGTTCTTAGTTTGCATTTTTGATCAAAATTGCTTAAGCCCACCTCTACCCACCTACTCAGGTTTTTAAATCAATACAGAGTACCTTGTAGCAGGAGTGTTCACTCCCTGAAGTATGGAGGTATGAATAGGCTCTAAAGAGAGGTTACATCCCACCTGTATTTGAAGTCCCTTTGCTGGTGGGAGGTGGGCTTAAGCAGTTTTGATCAAAAATGTGAACTAAGAACCTCAAAAAAAAGTCATTAATCCTAAGTAGCAGAAATGCTTTTTTCAAAAATTCCTATGTGCCTTTTCGGTTTTTTTTTAATAGTGTGCTGCTGATATTGGAATGTGTAGGGTTGGAGCTAGGATTAGAGTTTACCCTTCACCCAAGAAATTTGGAGGCATTTGGCTGCTGTAGATGCTTTCCAGAGGCCTGAAAACCCACGCAGAATTTTCACCCCATAGACTTTAGATGGATTTCGGTTCCGGATGCCCAAAAGACTGAATATGTTGACAAGTTTGACTGAACTGCTTTTGAACCTATTTAATCCACATCACCCAGGTACCATATGTCCTTCCCTGATTGTGGCCTTGACCAGAAAACACATTGCTATTGTACTCATAAATGCTTAGGCTTGGACCATTTTGCCTTTTTGGTATGGACATCTGGTGACCTTCAATCCCCTTTTTACTGTTATGAGATTAGGAATATAATTCTGCTTTTCAATAGCCGACATTCAGTTTGTCCTACATGATTACAGCTGGGGGTATATCTGTTTTCTTCAATTTCATACCTTGAAACCTAACTTTCCCCTTGTGTTTATTTAACTATAAGAGAAAAAAAAAAACTTTGGAGGTTTTTCTTACACTGTATTTACATTACAAAAAAAATAAAAAGCGGCAGAGTTATTTTATACACTACCCTCTGAAGATTAAAGCTCTTTTGACCAGAAGGTGCTGATCTTTAGGTAGTTAAAGTGGAACATGATCTATAGTCAGATCAGAAAATCCCTTTCACTTACTGAGTCCATTTCCCGGCAGCTACTATCAGATTCCAGTGGGGAAATTCTCACTTATTTGCTGTGTGTGAGGAGGACAGAAAATAGTTTTCCTTTCAGTTTAAGTCTAAGAAGTAATTGTTTACCAGCTAGAATGAAGTTTTATTTGTTCGAGGATTACTGCAACCTCTGCTGCACCATAACTAATGAGATTAAAAGAATGAGTCTACAGTTCATTGAATATTCTTTTTTTATTATTTTTTTAAAGCTGCTTTTTTATATATTTTTTTAGCCTTGAGTGCACTGGGCCATAATTAATTTATATCACTTGTAGAAACAAGTAAGAGCGAGAGAGAGAGACAGGGGGCAGGCATGAAAGCAAACTTTTAAGTACATGAAAGGCGTTTGTAAGATTCTGAAGAGTAAGATATTACTTAGAGAGGAGATAAAGGGTGGGAAAGTTATTAATACTTATAGTGACAAAAATGTCTTAGGGAAACATGTATCTGACAGACTGAAGGTGCCAAAAATGTTGCATAGGTTAGGACTTCATGTTAGAGCAAATTCTTGTCAAAACCTCGCTTAAACTAGATATAACATTTTGCAAAATATCGAGTAGACTGTATAGCTTACTAATATCATTAAAGGTTTGTCTTATAAAAACACCAGTTTTTGAATGCAGCTCTCTGTTATTGCTAAGGGATAGTGTTGAGCGATTGCCTTGGCTATCGAGATCGATCGATAGTCGATAGTCGGCCGCTATCGATAAGGTTTTTCGATAGTGAGCGTCGATTATGAGCGATGACCATTAAAGTCTATGGGAGAGCAACAACACCTTCATTATTACACCCAAACAAGGCTGGAGAAGCTGAAATTAACATCCACAACAGTCAAGTGGTTAAGTGCTACATCTTAGGCAACACACTTAGGTTATAAAAGTCACAGAAAAAAAGTCACAGACCATTCACTATCCCTGTCTTGTACCACAGCCTGACCCTTAAACCTCCATCACCCACAAATTGAAAAGTGCCAGAAGGCAGTATGATTTGAACCATCATCTTACTTGAACTGGACATTACTTACTTGAACTGGAATATCCCTGTCCTGGTCCACAGCATGAGCCCCAAACCTGCATGACCCCCACATTTAAAAAGTGCGAACAAAGGAGTCTAGTACAGACCACCATTTTAGTTTCACTGGACATTGTTATACACTGTCCCTGGGCCCACAGCATGAGCCCAAAACCTGCATGACCCCCACATTTAAAAGTGCTGGAAAAAAGGAGTCTTTCAACCACCATTTTTAGTTTCTACTGGACTTGACTATTCCTGTCCTGGGCCAAGCATGAGCAACCAAACCTGATGACCCCCACAATTTAAAACGTGCGGAAAAAGAGTCTTTCAACACCATTTTAGTTTCACTGGACATTGACTTATACCTGTCTGGGCCACGCATGACCCAGGGCAGGAGTTACAGTGGGTGCGGTGAGAGCACCGGCTGGCGTCGTCTATATTAACACGCTGGCTTAAAATGGCCTGAATGACGCAGCAACGAAAACTGTCGTGCTGAAGCAGAGTGCGGAACGCGGAAGTGTGAGAACTCCAGCCTTCCTCCGGAGGTACAAGTCAATACCACTGGGTAGCGCTTGTCCCTCCGTATGAGTGTGAGACCAATTGAGCGACACTTGGGATAATACAGGTGGTTCAACGCCTCCTGTTACACCCAGGTGCCCTTATCTTGGCATCTTTTTCCATTTTACTCAACGGGCTGGTGGAAATGGAGTCTATGTACTTTGTCTCTGTCAGTGCTCCATACTCCATGTCCTCTGATTAAACCTAATCTGGTCAGTGTTCCTGTACTCCCTTGTAACAATTCAGAAGGAATTTTTAACAGCTATTTTGGTGCGTGCAAGTTTTTAGCGTACTTTAATTCTAGAAAACACATTTTTAAAATAGGATGGAATCCACCATGTCTTTGTATTTCTCTTTTTTTCACTTGTATTAAAAGGCGTTGTCTCAATACAGGGATTGATCGCTATGTTAACGATCATGCAAATACAAGTCATTTTGCAATTGTGTCATTAACAGTGTCCTAACTATTCTGTTTCTGTCAGAACCATCACCTTGAGCCACTCTTGACAATAGTGGAAGAACAAATGTCTGTTAGAAACAACATTTTTTAGGAATAGGTCCTGTAGTATAGCTGCTGTCACAGCAAAATGCCACCATAAATTCAGAGCATGACCTCTTTGAGCACTTTGGGGACAATTGTGAAAGAACAAAAGTTCTGTTAGAAAAACAACATTTTTTAGAATAGGACCTGTAGTTATAGCTTGCATGTCACAGCAAATGCCCCCAAAAAATCAAAGCATGACCTTGAGCACTTTGGACAATTGATGAAGAACAAATGTCTGTTAGAAACACATTTTTAGAAATAAGACTCTGTATAGCTGCATGTCACAGCAAAATGCCCCCCAAAAATCAAAGCCATGACCCATGAGCACTTTTGACAATTGTGGAAGAAAAATGTCTATTAGAAAACAACATTTGTTCTGAATAGGACCTGTAGTATTGCTGCATTTCAAAGCAAAATGCCCCAAAAATTCAAAGCATGACTCTTGGGCCCACTTGGTCAATTGTGAAGAACAAATGTACTTTAGAAGCACACATTTTTTAATAATAGGACTGTACGTATTGCTGCATTTCAAAAGCAGCATGACCCAAAAAATTATAAAAATGACGTCTCAGCCACTGTTAAAAATGGGTGAGGGAGAAAATGCCACTTCAGAAGCCACCATTTTGTTCCAAAGGACATGATTTTTGCTGTATCTCACAGCTACATGGACCCCAAAAATTATAAATATGACTTCTCAGCCACTATAAAAATTGTGAGGAGGAAATGGCCACTTAGAAGCCACATTTCTGTTCCAAAGGACCATAATTATAGCTGTATCTCACAGCAACATTGACTCAAACTATTGACAATGCGAAAACTTCTTAAGATAAAGTGAGTAAATGGAATTACGGTGGTGGTCATGAAATCGTGCTGTCTTTTCAGTTCCTCACAGCAAAACCAGCAAAATGACTGTTGGGAAAGAGATAAAATTGCAGTAAGAAATGATCATTTAAAAAAAAGTTTTCAACGAGGGGGACCATTTTCTGTTTGAAAAGGAATGTGAAGTAGGACCAGCAACTAATCGGTGACATCGGCACATTGGGGCCACAACAATACATCAGAGATCCATGCCTGATTCCATCTTGATGAAAGTCAAAACGATCCACATTTTCTGTGAAACAGACGGATGCGTTTGCCTGTAATTCGAATGATCTCCTCCAGCTAGTGCTGAAGGTCCGTCAGATATGACGCTGCTGCTGGGCAGGACAACACCTCTATGGGTGATGACGCCAGCTCGGGCCATTCGTCCATTTTGGATCCAGAAGTCTCTTGGGTCCGGAACACATGCAAAAACATCGGTGTTGAGGACGCAGATAGTCGCTGCACATGGATTCTAAGCTGATCTCTTTGTGTTTGGATTGTTCCCTGCATTGCTTTGCGCTGTGAGGTGGTAAAACAAAGATTGCAGAGGTCAACCATTAGGCTTCTGCACCATTGCCTGTGCTTGCCGCCTACGCCTACCTGGACTCTACTGCTGTACGTCGCTGATGTTGTATCCACCGTGACAATTTGGGGAATGTGAGCAGATGCAACAGATGTCTCCAGTTGATCAATTCAAGAAAGGTCTCCATTTCCTGCATTTTACTCTCTATTTGGGTGGGTGGAAGGAAAGTGCTGAGTTTTGGTTTGTACCGGGGATCCAGAGGGTGGACACCCAGTTAACTGTTGTCATTTTATAGGCCTTAATGCGAGGATCATGTGGAGGAAATGGAGCAATCCAAAGCACTCATGTGAGAGAGGAGCCTTGATTTCCCAAGCACCTCTGGTCGAGGGGCACTAGAAACTGATCTCTCATCATCTTCCTCCTCCGCCTCAAATTCGCGCCAACCTCTTTCCAAGGCCAGGGACTTCGGTAACATCGTGTCTAGGAATTCCTCCTCCACCTCGCTGCCTCCGCACAGCTTCACACAGCCCTGACTTGCTGAGATGATGCACCCTGATAGCTGATGGCCACCTTGCACTAGGCTCTGGGCCCACGAACCACTGCCTACATGAAGACCGATGCAATTGTGAAATGTCGGGCCTTGTGGATTTGACGGAAAGAAAGGGCTCCGTGTCGATCTGTGTCGTCTCCTCCTCACGTCGCTGGCGGGACTGTTGTTTCTGAGTGTCCAACGATGTTACCAGAACATAAGATCACCACAATGCTCATGCTGGACAAAGGGCATTGTCCGCACTGACCATTTTGGTGGCTTCTTCAAAACTGGCAAGGGAGGTGCAGAGCTCTTTCACCTTGCCTCCACTTCGGTGGCTTCAACACCCGAGGTCCTACCGCTGCTTGTCAGGCATGTGTCACCTCGTACTGCGTAATGGCATTGCGCTGCTGCCACACATCGCTGGAGCATGTCGGAGGGTGGAATTCCAGCGTGTTGCCACGTCAACCAATGAGACAGTTGACGGGGGAGGCCGAGCTGGACGCTGCAACGCAGCCTAAGCGGGGTCGAAAGCAGGGTGCGAACGGCGGATAGTGCGAAACCAGAACCCCGAGGCCTTCTTCGGCAGGCATTCCAGACCCGGTAGCTCTTTAGACAATTTACTGGACGACAAGGTTCATGACAATGTGCATGGCAAGGGATGTGCTCCAGCCTACCGATCTTAAGGGCGGCCAGCAGATTGTCGCCACGTTATCGCACACCACACTTGCTAGCACAAGGTTCTTGTCACCCAGCCAGCGCTCGGTTTCGCTTGCTTAAGAGCCGTCCACAGCTCCTGACCTGTGTGTGGACCGGTCTCCAAGGGCAGATTAATTGCAACACGGCCTGGTGTATATGGGTTCGTGACTGCCACCAAGAAGGACCTGGGGGAAAGAGCCCTGCACATCCCTGCGGTTTTGAAAGAGCGTGACGCCGAGCCTGAGGCCACCGTCAACCCAGAAGACATCCACCCAGCCTCACCCAGTGAGCTATGTCACGAGATATAGCGGCCTTGGCCGTGTTATCTAGTACATGTGTCGGTGGGGAGATGGACTTTTCCGGCCACAGATGCAGACAACGGCTTGAAATTTTAGATGACACGTGGCTGGCCAGGGCAGGGACAGTTTTTTGGCAAAGGAAATGCCTGCTCATGAATTGGTATTGTGGGCAGGCGAGGGCCATGACGTGGCAGAAAACCCTCTGTGTCCACAGACGGACAAGGCAACATTTCCAAGGCAAAAGCTGGCAATGCCGACATTCAGGCTTTTGAGCTTTGGGATGGTTTGGGTTAAAGTGTTTCTTCTGCTCCCAAACCTGGAAGGACAGATGGCTGGCTGCTAGACTGGCCGCTGGTTCGGCGTGGCAGGTCCTCAAACATGCAGAAGGAGATAGGGGTAGGTGGGTCTCTGCGGTGGTGCTGGTGGTACTCAGGCGACGTGGGGGCTGAAGCGGAGGCTGATCCTGTTCATGACTCTGAGGAAGACATGGGCTGCTGAGGAACGCTTGGTGGTGGCGAGGAGAGGAGGAGGCGGGAGACAGAGGGTGTGACAGTGGTTGGGAGGCCCGGCGTCAGTCTGGCCTTTTTTGGCCATGTGTTCCCTCCATTTCACTCATGCATTCGCTGCATGGTGATAGACATGTTGGTGGTGTTAACCACTTAGGTTCTTGCCTTACTATGCGTATACATGGCAAAGGAGCATATGACATCGCTGGGTGAATCAGAGGCTTGCTCAAAGAAGGCCAGCTTGAGAGGTCCTGGACCTTTTTGACGGCGATAAGCGAGGAGCGGGGTTTGCGCTGACCGTGGGCTGGAGGAATCCATATCAGGACTTCTGTGGCCGCCCTTCCCTTTTGTGGCGGGACCCGTATTGAACAAGTACCCCATCGTCTTCTTCTCGTCCACTAACCCAAAATGTTGAAGGCGAATGCTCGCAAGCAAATTCTGCGTGAAAAGGACCAGGATGATCGCCAATGTCGTCATCAATCTCATCATCATCAACACAGGTGACTTGGTCGTCCCGACTTTCTGCAATCAGAAGCTGCGGGCTCAAGCAAGGGGCACTGCAAGGCGTTGCGGACCCCGCCCGGGATTTTTGCCGATGTGACCGGCTTCCATTCACCTCCTCTGATGGCATCAGTAACTGGGCGTACAGGAGCAGACTAAAATCATCCTCTGATCTTTTAAATGCCTTCTGACCCCAACAGCATTTTGGTCATCAAAGAGGTCTTCAGTGACAATGGGATTATCCACATTGGGTGGGTACACGAGTTGACATTTGGACTGCTTCATGTTGGACGGATGTGATGAAGCTGATGACGACATTTGTGGCCGTGACTGCGAGGACGAGGAGGTAAGACTGCTAGATGCAGGTTGCATTAAACCACTGAACGGACAGATGACGACGATGTTGGTTTATGAGATTACAGGGCCCTGACCCAGCGATGCAGGCCGACGGACCTGATACTGTCGAATCCGCTGGCAGGCGTGTTGTCACCAGCAATGGAAGGAGAACCTTCTCTCTGTACCTCTACCTCCATGTGCTACCCCCCTCTTTGCTCGCTTAACCACCGCATTTCGCTCAAATGTTCAGAAATATAAAATTTGAGAGGTATGGAATAGTTTTGGGAAGTCTCTTATTAAAAGACGGAAATCACAGGCTATTCTCAAATCCTCTAATCAAACAAAATCTGACTGATTTCAAATTTAACTGCAAGGTGTCTATCAAATTCTGGACTGGGCAAAAGGTCAAAACAACACGTATCTGTTATGTTTTGGTTATAATAAACGTATTTTTGCACCTTTCAAATTCACCTGTGGTGATTATAGAATCTGACTGTTTTATGATTTACGTAGATGCTGCGTCAGATGAACAATGCTGGGTGTGCAAAAGTCAAAAAAACCGTAACTGTTATGTTTTAGGTATATAACCGATATTTTTTTGACTTTCAATTCACCTGTGGTGAATATAGAATTGCTTTTTTAAGCATTTACGTAGGTGCTGCGTCATATGAACAATGCTGGGGGGGGGGGGGGGGGTATGCAAAGTCAAAAAAACACTGTTAATGTTATGTTTTGATTATTAATAAACGGTATTTTTTGCACACTTCAATTCACTGTGGTAATATAGAATTGCTGTTTTAGATTTACGTAGATGCTGCGTCAATGAACAATTGCTGGGTGCGCAAAAGTCAAAAAAAACGTAATGTTATGTTTTGTATTCAATAAACGATATAATTTTTGCACCTTTCATAATTCACTGTGGTGAATATAGAATTGCTGTTTTATGATTTACGTTGATGCTGCGTCAATGAACAATGCTGGGTGTGCAAAGTCAAAAAAATCACGTAACACTGTTATGTTTTGGCTATAATAAAACGATATTTTTGCAACTTTCAATTCACTGTGTGAAATTTATAGATTTGCTGTTTTAAGGAATTTACGTAGCTCTGCGTCAATGAACAAATGCTGGGTGCGTAAAAGTCAAAAAAACACGTAACTGTGATGTTTTCGTACGATACACGGTATTTTTGGCAACAAACACTGTGCTGACTAACAAGATTGCTGGATTGTAATTTAAGTGCAAGGTGGGATTTATCAACAGTCACAGGTGAATGGGTAAAATTGAACACCTATCTGAAAGTATATGATAATAAATGTGGAGTTTTGCAGCTAAAACAAAGAGGACATGCAGTATAGAAAATGATGTGTATCCAATATAAGTTCAGGCTGCCCAATATCCAGGAAATATTTCAATAGCAAACATGTTATTTATAAAGATTATTCCACTTTACAATGTCTACACTAAGTCTTGGTGTACTTTCATCAGTGTGCTTTATAGATAGAGCCTTGCTTGTTCGCCCCGCGGGGGCCCCCCCCAATCCCCCGCCTGAATTTACAGCGGTAGATGCTGCTTTAATAAAGTCTCTAGCTAACTACATAAAATCTTCAAATTCCTAATCCTAACTAAATGGAAGGATCAACAGTAATAGTAGAGGTTTCCTCTGTGCAGAAATAGACTAATTTCGCTGAGCTGTTTAGGCCAGCAGAGCGCAGGTCCTATCCCTATGAGACGATGAGAGGACACTGAGCTGAAACAGGAAACGCATGTTCATGTAAAACGAGGTCATGTGATTTTTCCAGCATCGCAACCATACACTATCACCAGTAATGACGTCGCACACACATCTCACCCTGCTGATTCTGTAATCTGATTTGCTGCCGCCAAAATTACTGGAAGCGCCGGAAAAAGGCGCGATCTTAATAGATGATGCAAGATTTTAACCTTATTCTATCGCAATAGATTTGGAAATTTCGATTCACATAAAAAACCCTTTGCCGATTCAATTTGTCGATAAAAATCGCTCAACACTACTAAGGGACACTGAATCTAGTTATACCAAAGGCGAATGTGCCATAAAGAGCAGAACATGCAGTTCCATGTCCCAAGGGTCTTGGACAGAACTTGAAGCTGGAAACAAGCACTAAGTCCATCTGTCCTTGGGCCAAAACCCAGCCCCAATGGTGGAAATTTGACCCAAGAATCTTGAAAAGAACCTGAAGCTGGAAACAAGCACTATTTCTTTTTATCCTTGGATCAAAATCAGCCCCATTGGTGGAGAGTTGACCCAAGGGTCTTTGAAAGAACTTGATGACGGAAACAAGCAAAAGGTCCTTCTGTCCTTGAAGCAAAACCCAGTCCGAATAGTGGAGAATGACCCAATAGTCCTGAAAAGCACATGAAGCTGGAAACAAGCATTAGATCCTTCTATTCATGGAGAAAAACCAGCCCCAGAGGTAAAGAATTGACCCAGGAGTCCTCAAAAGGACAAGCACTAGGACCTTCTGTCCTTGAATGAAAGCCCATCCTCAATTGTGGAAAATGACCCAAGGGTCATGAAAAGCACATAGAGCTGGAAACAAGCACTAGACTCCTCTGTCTTTGAAGCAAAACCAGTCATAAGGGTAAAGAATTAACCCAAGGGTCCTCAAAAGGACTTGAAGTTGGAAACAAGCACTATGCCCTTTTGTGTACAAAATCAGCTGTCTTTGGCTAGGGTCTCAGGAAACAGGTCCATGACCATCCATTGATTACTGTGGCAGCTCTCAAATGTATTAATGTGATGGAATAAAAGAAATAACAAGATATGAAAGTCCGCACTGGTCTTTGTGGTGTAAAAGTAGAAAATGTATTCCAAGCAATTTAAAATAACAAAAAATCCAGAAAAAAACTGTGGTCACTACATACAAGGCATGTGAAGAGAGAGCAACCTAACTTATGTGTTTTGAATTAACGTTCTTACTCATGGCTGTGAAGACAGAAAGCCATGAGTAAGAACGGTAGTTTGAAACACGTAGGTTAGGTTGCTCTCTCTCCACATGCCTTGTATGTAGTGACCACAGTTTTTTCGGGATTTTCTATCAATTTAAATTGCTTGAAATAAATGTTCTACTTTTATACCAGAAGCCCACTGCGGACTTTCATATCTTTATGTTTCTTCTATTCCATCACAGGCAACAATTAATAAATTTGAGAGCTGTAATGTTAATCAGTGGATGATTTTGGACCTGTTTTCTGAGAGCCTAGCCAGAGACAGCTGATTTTGTAAGTAAAAGTTATACCTTTGCCTGCAGCTGCAATGGAAATGTAGTATTATATGGTGGTCATTCATGAACGGTCATCCATCTATTCCATGGACAGCTCAAGTCCACTAGATCGATAGCCACTGATTATCAGTAATGCTCCTTCTGGCTCATAGAGAAGTTTTCAAACTAGCACTAGGAATGTAATGACCAAAGCCATTCTTAACACTATACACAGCCTCATTGCTTTCTTTAGGTATATTTGCTTTTTTGTACTTAAATTTGCTGCTTTTTGATGCACTGTGTAAATTACAAACAATGTTAGTTGATAAGAAGTGAAGACTGTTCCTTTAAACTTGCTTCTCTTTGGAACAGCTTCGTGCTCCACCCCTTTGTAACGCATGACCTTTCCATTTTTAAGCTAACTTCATTCCTCTTAAGAGTTGACTGATCAGGAGGAGAATGCCACCCTGCCCTCTGTTGACTATACGTCTTAAATCTCCATTGGCAGGGTGCCCAGAAGGAGGGTTGTCATTGTGTGCAGGGGTGATGAGCTCAAAATGGGAAGCAGATGTGCCTGCAGTCTGGGACTTTAATAAAGCAAAGGCACTTGGGGGTTTCCTAAAACCACAACAGGCTTTTATTCCCTCTATAGACTCACATCAATACAAGGAAGAAGCCAAAGCAATCCAGGTGTTCCCTGCATCCTCATGCATAGTATGAAAGGATTACAGGGATTTCCTTCGGGCACAGTGACTTTCATGGTTTCGCTTGCTGGGGCCTGTCCATGCTTCCAAGTTGTTTTGCCTGAATGCACAATACAAGCCACCAATTGGCTTCATCCAGCAGCATTAAGTAATCCCCATCCTCCTCCTCCGCATTGCTTGAAGTCAATCTGTTTTCTTTAACTATTTAAAAGTTCATTGTTTCAGAGTTTCATAGGGTAGGATATCTGGCTGCATCTCTCGAAATGTACCGCTGGATGGGAACAGGTCACTGTGACAGAATATGCAAGGAATGTACAAGAATGAGTGAAATTCTCAGGAGTAACAGCCTGTTCTTGTGTTATTGGGAGTTCCGTAGTATCTCAGTGAGTCAGACATCCCATTTTTTGCTTCTGGTTTACCAGTAAGAGCTTTGATTTTTACAATACAATATCTATAACTTAAAGTTGATAAATGGGTTTAGAAGACAACTACGGGCGACATGTATGAACGCGGCTGCGCCAGTTTTCTGGTGTACTTTGCACCAAAAAGCTGTTGTAACCCTGTTCTATAGAAGTATGAATAGTGGCACTCCAAACTATGACGCAATTATGTCGCCCTATGTATCCCAATTCTATTGGATAAAGAATTCTGCAAAAACCACAACAACAACTGTAAGGGCATGTTCACACGGCGTTTTTGGACGAGGTTTTCGGAGCGTTTCCTCACCCAAAACCTCATCCAAACACAATCAAAACCTTGCCTGAAAACACGCTTAATTCAAGGACAAGGTTTTTGACGAGGCTTTGATCAGGTTTTGATCAGGTTTTGGTTCAGGTTTTGGATCAGGTTTTCGAAGAGGTTTTCACCCATACAAATGAATAGCCAGGACAAAAACTGCAGCGAAAACCACGGCAAAAACGCACCAAAACCGCGCTAAAAACCGCACCGAAAACCGCGCCTAAACCGCGCCTTCAACACGCTTCAAGAATTGACATGACACTTCTTTTTCATTGCTTCTACAAAAGGAAGCGTGTAAAAACCTCGTCATTTGTGAACTACAACGAGGTTTTACATAGAACTCAATGAAATGAACTGGGGGGCGCTTTGGAAGCGTTTTGGATGAGGTTTTGGGTGAGGAAACGCTCCGAAAACCTCGTCCAAAACCTCATCCAAAAACGCCATGTGAACATGGCCTAAGACAGACGATAACACCCCTCTTGGGGGTTTGAACTCACATGTGACCATGAAAATCAAGTGCACATCTAGCATATGTGGCCCAGCTGATACCTGGTGCTTTGATGATTACTTGTGTTCCTAGTTACTTGTTGCAATCTTTGCCAATATTCAGGGCTAATGTACACTGCAGTATGGCCGGGACAAGGCATTTTGGTGCCTAGGTAACTAGGGCTAATGCCCCCCCCCTCCGCCTCTAATGTGATGGTCTGCTTCTGAGGCGACTGCAGGCTGACATTTTAGGGTGAAAAGAGATCCCTATCCATGGACCTTTCCATTCTGATAGTATTTGGTTATAAAAAGGGGATAGAGGCTTGGTGCCTGCTGTAGGTTATGAGGGTTAAGAGGTATGTAACCTGCACCTCCCCCCCAAAGAATTAAAAAGTTGCCGTGTATGGGCTGAGCTCAGCTCCTGAGCCCACTCTATACTTTAAAAAAACTTTAATCTCAAAGTTTTTTCATGTATGATAGATAGTAGTGTTGAGCGATTATTATTGACAAAGTTGAAATCGGCACAGTTTTTATGTTGATCGAAATTTTAGATATGCGATAATTTAGGTTAAAATCTGTACATCATCATTAAGATCGCGCCATTTTCGGCGCTTCCTGTCATTTTGGCGGCCAGCAAATCAGCTTACAGAAAGAGCAGGGTAGATGTGTGTGCGACGTCATTACTGGGATGTATGGTTGCGATTGGCTGGAAAAATCAAATGACCTCGTTTTACATAAAAAACAGCCCTTCCTGTTTATGATCAGTGTCTTCAGGTCTCATAGCAGTAGGACGTGCGCTCTGCCTTTTGTCCACCAGCTCAGCGAAATTATTCTATTTCTTCACAGAGAAAGCTCTACTGTTAGCTGTGATCCTTACAAATTAGTTAGATCAAAATTGAAAAATTTTATGTAGTTAGGTAGAGAATTTTAAAGGAGCATCTACCGCTGTAAAGACACGGAGGGGAGCAGGGGTGGGAGGGCCGCGGGCGAACACAGAAAAGCTCTATAAAGAATACTGGATAAAGTTCACCAAGACTTAGTGTAAAAATTGCACTGCAATAGCTTTATTTTTAAACATTTTTCTTTTGGGAAATTTTTTTCCGATTTTGGGGCAACCTAACTTAATTAGGTTTCACATCTTTTCAAATAACGGGCGGGTCTTTTTTTTGGGTGCAAAACCCCAATTTTTATTATCATTAAAACTTTTTCAGATAGGTGTTATTTTAAATTTTCCCCCTTTCCCAGCTTTTTTGGGAAATAGCCCCCTTTTGTACTTAAATTAGAATCCAAAATTTTTGAAGCCAGCACGGGTTAAAAAGGTGCCAAAAAATACCTTTTTTAATCTAAATACATTACAGAAAACGGTTTTTTTTCACTTTTGTGCACTAAAAGTTTTTGTTAAATTGGGAAACCTTCCCCCCCAAAAATTTAAAAAGGGGAAATACAGAAAATTTTGTATCCCCCACGGGTGAATTGAAAGGTCCAAAAAATACCTTTTATTATCCAAAAACATTACAGATACGTTTTTTTTTTCATTTTGGGGCGCACAAAAAAATTTTGGGTTCATTTAGCACCCTTTGGCATTTAAAAATGTAATAGAGAAAATTTTGTAGTCCCCCCACAGTAAATTAAAAGGGTTTCCAAAAAAAACCTTTTATTATCCAAACTTTACAGAAAACGGTTTTTTCATTTGGGGGGCCCCAAAAACAGTTTTTGTTCATTGAGGCACCTTGCACTTAAATGTGAAAAACAGAAATTTTTTTAAAGTCCCCAAAGGGTAATTGAAAGGTCCCCAAAAAAAAACCTTTTTTATTATCCAATACATTACAGTTTAAGTGATTTTTCATTTTGGGCGCACTACAGCTTTGTTCTTTTGAGGCCCCTTGCACTTAAATGTGAATAACAGCAATTTTGTAGTCCCCACAGGTTAATTTGAAAGGTCCCCAAAAATCCCTTTAAAAATTATCCGAAACATTTCAGAACTTTTTTTTAAATTTTTGGCCGGGCCACTTTGTTGATAGATCTATTTTTGGGCATTTTAAAATTTGAATCCAGAAATTTTTGGTTTTTTTTGGGTTTGAAATAGCTGTGATTTGCCTTCTTTTAATAAAGCCCTTTCCAAAAAAACCTTCCTTACCTTCTAAAATTTGAATTTTTTTCTGAACATGGAGCGAAATTCAGGTGGTAACCCAGCAAAGAGGGGCTAGGACTTGGGGGTAGAGGTACGAGAAAAAGGGGTCCCTTTCCCTGCGGCGAAAAACGCATTCCAGCGGATCGTCATTTTTTGGACCCTCAGGCCTGTCTTGCTGGTCAAGGGGCCCCTTTAATCTCCCGTAACCAACACTTCCCCCAATCTGTCCTTCAGTGTTAATGCAACCTGCCCTCCCCGCAAACCCTTCCCCCCTCGCCCCCCATCACGGCCACAAATGTCATCATCAGCATCAAACACATCCGCCAAAATAAAACCCGGGCCCCAAAAGTCCCAACCCTTTTGTACCCACCACTGTGGAAATCCATTTTCTGAAATACCTTTTGATACAAAATTCGGTTTGGGGTCAGAAGGGATGTTAAAAGATCAAGAGGCCCAAAAAGGAAAGATTTTCTCTGCTTTTGACGCCCCGTTACTGATGCCATCAAGGATGAGAAGGAACCGGGCAATTTGGCAAAAAAACCCGGGGGGGGGGGGTCGGCAACGCCTTTTCAGTCCTCTTTTCTTGTAGCCCGCAGCTCCTGGAAAGCAGAATGCCCGACGAGGGGAAATCACCTGTGTTGATTAAAAGATGACGACATTGCGGGTCCAACGTGGTCTTTTCAGCAGAATTTCTTGGGGAGCGCTTTATCACTGAAAAGGAGGAAAAAAGAGGGGGAGTGGCATAAAGGGGCCCGCCCCAAAAAGGGGGAAAGGGGGGGTTTGCAGAAGTCCGCTGGGTATATTTCCGCCACCCAGTCAAACGCAAAACCCCCCTCCTCGCTTAAACGCCGTCAAAAAAAGGGCCAGGACCTCTCAGCCGGGGCCTTTTTTGAGCAAGCCTTATTCACCCACGATTCATATCCCCCTTTGCCCCTAAACGCATAAGTAAGGGAAAACCATAGGGGTTAACCCCCACCAACATGTTTTTTTCCCCATGCACGAATGCATGGTTTAAAATGGAGGGGGAACACTTGGCCAAAAAAGGCCAGACCGACGCCGGGCCCCAACCATGCCCCAAAACCCCTGTCCCCCCCTTCCTCCCCTCCTCCGCCACCAAACCAAACTTTTCCCCACTGCCCATGTCTCTCAATTTCCCTGATCAGGGATCGCCTCCGCTTTAACCCCACCGTCGCCCGAGTACCACCAGCACCCCCCAAAACCCATTTCCCCAAACCCCTTCTCCTCCCACCAATTTTATGACCTGCAAAGCCTAAAATCGGGCCCTCAAACAAACCAAACCTTCTTTTTTCCCCGGTTTGGGACCAAAAAAACACTTTAAAAACCCCCCAAACCCTCC
>JAODAL010033750.1:0-45163 GCA_025379985.1 Phyllomedusa bahiana | reverse complement strand
CAAAGCATATAGTCAATGCCCAGTTCAACTAAAATAGTGGTTGAAAGACTCCTTTTTCTGGCACTTTTTAAATCTGGGGGTCATGCAGGTTTGGGGCTCATGCTGTGGCCCAGGAAAGGTATAGTCAATGTCCAGTTCAAGTAAAATGATGGTTCAAATCATACTGCCTTCTGGCACTTTTTAATTTGTGGGTGATGCAGGTTTAAGGGTCATGTTGTGGTACAAGACAGGGATAGTGAATGGTCTGTGACTTTTTTTCTGTGACTTTTATAACCTAAGTGTGTTGCCAAAGATGTAGCACGTATTCATTTGACTGTTGTGGATGTTAATTCCAGCTTCTCCAGCCCTGTTTGGGTGTAATAATGAAGGTGTTGTTCCTCTCCCATAGACTTTAATGGTCATCGGCGATAATCTATTTTCGACTATCGGAAATCGTCTTGATAATTGCTGATATCGACTATCGACCGATGACGATAGTCAACGTAATCGCTCATCACTAGTGGTGGCAACTTCGCAGTGCTACGCATGTTAGTGTATGGACCTACTTAAAAGAAGATATTGTGAAGATATTGTGAAGAGGATTTTGAGCTTATCCAGAACTTAATATTCATTTTTGTACACTTAGCAGTAGTAAAATATTATTATTATTTATTTTAAAGCACCATTAATTCCAGGCACCTGTACACTCGAGGGTGTTATATACATAACATATGTCAAACAAAAAAAAACAAAAAAAGTTTTACCACCCAAAGAACATAAAATTAATATTGATAAAAAAACACATGATTATAAATGAAAACATATACACCCAATGAGATAGAAAACAGGCTCACTGTTTATTAATGATTTTCATCAATTTACATATATTTATTTTGGGTCTTTCTGAGCCACTGTTTTCTTCATTGGGTGTATATGTTTTCATTTATAATCATGTGTTTTTTAATGTAAATCAATAAAATATTAATTTTATGTTTTTTGGGTGGTGACACTTTTTCGCTTTTTTTTTCTAGTTTTGCAGTATCTTGACACGTGTATGAATTGCATTTATTGGCCAAATACATATTTGTTTGTACTGTAGGTTTGGGATATGTTAAACAAAGTACAATAGTAACAATAAATGACTGACAAATGGTACAGAGAGAGAGCGCAGACCCTGCCTGCCAAGGCTTACAATCTACAAGGGAGGAAAAAAGAAACAGAAGGTGAGGTGAGGTCAATGTATATCACAGAAAAAGGGGGACATTTTTTACTTAAAAATACAGACACACGGCCATACTTTCAGTTCTATGGCTGGACAATAGACTAAATCCAGTAGATGGCAAAAACTGTGCATTTGATAATAACCAGTTCATACCTTATGCAGAAAAGCCACAGTACAATACAGGGAAACTTGCACAAATGCAAAAATATTGATGAACAACCACTCAGTCACCTGCTATCTATGAGGAGGAGGAGGGTATTGCTAGTATTACAATTGCATATAGATACGGCTTATAACCGGTTCCCATTATACAGTCATGTGTGGTACACCATGCTGGCTTACAACCAATTGATGATGCCTTTACTTTTCATTTGAGCAGGTTGCCCAGCATATTTCAAGCGCCCAACACAAAATACTGACATGCTCTGCTCTCCAGTATCACAGGGCAAAACTACATACTGGAAAGTTATCAAACATGAGGTACAGTGCCTTGCTAAAGTATTCGGCACCCTTGAATTTTTTTGTGAAGAATCAACAACAAGTGGGACACAATTGTGAAGTGGAATGAAATTTATTGGATATTTTAAACTTTTGTAAAAAAAAAAAAAAAAAAAAACACCGAAAAGTGGGGCGTGCAAAATTATCCGGCCCCTTTAGTTTCAGTGCAGCAAACTCACTCCAGAAGTTCAGTGAGGATCTCTGAATGATCCAATGTTGTCTTAAATGACTGATGATGATAAATATAATCCACCTGTGTGTAATCAAGTCTCTGTATAAATGCACCTGCTCTGTGATAGTCTCAGAATTCTGTTTAAAGTGCAGAGAGCTTCATGAAGACCAAGGAACACACCAGGCAGGTCCGTGATACTGTTGTGGAGAAGTTTAAAGCCGGATTTGGATAAAAAAAGATTTCCCAAACTTTAAACATCCCAAGGAGCACTGTGCAAGTGATCATATTGAAATGGAAGGAGTATCAGACCACTGCAAATCTACCAAGACCCAGCCGCCCCTCTAAACTTTCATCTCAGACAAGGAGAAGACTGATCAGAGATGCAGCCAAGAGGCCCATGATCACTCTGGATGAACTGCAGAGATCTACAGCTGAGGTGGGAGAGTCTGTCCATAGGACAACAATCAGTCGTACACTGCACAAATCTGGCCTTTATGGAAGAGTGGCAAGAAGAAGCCATTTCTCAAAGATATCCATAAAAAGTCTCGTTTAAAGTTCACCACAAGCCACCTGGGAGACACCAAACATGTGGAAGAAGGGGCTCTGCTCAGATGAAACCAAAATCCAACTTTTTGGCCACAATGCAAAACGATATGTTTGGCTTAAAAGCAACACAGCTCATCCCCCTGAACACACCATCCCCACTGTCACACATGGTGGGGGCAGCATCATGGTTTGGGCTTTTCTTCAGCAGGGACAGGGAAGATGGTTAAAATTGATGGGAAGATGGATGGAGCCAAATACAGGACCATTCTGGAAGAAAACCTGTTGGAGTCTGCAAAAGACCTGAGACTGGGACGGAGCTTTATCTTCCAACAAGACAATGATCCCAAACATAAAGCAGAATCTACAATGGAATGATTCACAAATAAACGTATCCAGGTGTTAAAATGGCCAAGTCACAGTCCAGACCCGAATCAAATCAAGAATCTGTGGAAAGAGCTGAAAACTGCTGCTCACAAACGCTCTCCATCCAACCTCACTGAGCTCCAGCTGTTCACAAACGCTCTCCATCCAACGGCAAACTGAGGCGCATTGTAGAGCTCGCCAGCTCTGACAGGCAGACCTAGTTGATTCTGGTCTAAATGATCTGGAGGAGGCGAAGTGGAGCGAGAACGTAACATGAGAGGAAACATATAGAAGATCGCAAAAGAAATCCATCTCGGCTTTCAGCTCCGGGCAGCATGGAGTATGATTCCCAAAAAATCGCTTTTATTAGGTGTAAAACATTATCAGAAAAAGAGCTCAAATCTTCAAAAAAAAAAAAATCACTTTCTAAAAATCTAGAACGGCGCAACATCAGGAATTAGGATCTTGGAAATTGCCGGGAAATGCAGTAATTCAAATTCTGTAAGCTATTCTCATTGGTCGGCAGAAACCAACCAATCAGAATAGGAGCGACAGTGACCCATTAAAACCTATGAAGAAGTATTGAACAATAAAATTAAAAGGCGGGACAGTTCAAAATACAGTAAAATGCAAAAAAGCTGATTGGTTTGAGCTAGGGGGGCTTGGTACCGGCCAATCACAGCGCAAGCTTTTTTTTCCCCATTGTAGTCTAGGCGATCGGGGCAATAAATCCGGCTTCAGCACCGTGCGGTGGAGTAGAAAAAAAAAATCATTTTGTTGGTGTATAATATAATCTGAAAAAAGCGAAACCTTCAAAAAACATAAACAATCAAATCCCAACAAGCTTTGTCCCCGCTCCATAAAACCCTATGGGGGGAAAGTTTTTTCCCCCAATCAAATGAAAAAGGGGGGGGGGGGGGACTTTCCCAAAAAAAAAAAATACAGTAAAAAAAATGGCAGAAAAGAGCTGTTTTTTTTGGTTGACCCCAGGGGGCGATTGAATCCACAAAATTAGTGCGTCTTTTTTGAGTGGGAAAAAAGGGGCATAAAAAGGGTCCCCAAAAGTTATTACTGTTTGGGGAAAATTTCTAGCGTGTTTGGGTTGGGGGGAAGAGGGGTGTCCTGCTTAGCCATCAGGGCTGAGCTACCTTCCAAGAAAGAAAATGGGGCGACCTTTTTGTATTGGCTAATTTAAAAAGAGCGGGTTTTTTTTTTTGGACAAGGGGAAGCGAGCGATGCTCTTTTGGTTTTTTAAAATGCAATCGAATAAAACTGTACTGGCCGAATTTAAAAAATTGATAAGCAAACAAAAAGTACGATCTTTTTAAAAAAAACAATAAAAGGGGGAAACGAAAAAAAAATATTATTCAAAAAATTTAAATTTTTTTATTTCTTTTTTTTTTGTTGCCACTGAAAATAGTATGGGTTTTTTTTAACAAAAAAAAGAAAAAAAATGATTTATTGAATTAATATTTTTTTTTCGTTCCCCCCAATTATTGTTCTTTTTAATAGAGATCGGTACAACTTAATGGTCTTATCATTTTTTTTGTCCAGTACAGTTTTTTTACAATTGTTTTTGAAAACCCAAAAGGGCTCGCCGCCTCCCCTTTGGGCCAAATAACCACCCTCTTTTTTAACTTTCAACAAAACAGAGCTCGTTCTCATTTTTTTCCCCCAAAAATCTATGAGAAGGGAGCCAGCCAGGATTGGCTAAGATGGGAAACCCCTCTTCCCCAAAACCAAAACGTACTAGAATATTTCCCATAACAAATAATTTTAGGGGCCCCCTATCGTGCCCTTCTTTTTCCCCTCAAAAAGACGCACTACATATGATGGGGATCATTCTGCCCCCTGGGCTCAACCCAATCATCTTTTTTGCCTTTTTTTACTGTATTTTGAAATGTCCGCCCCTTTGCATTTGATTGGTCCAAACTTCTCCATATTATAATGGTTTTTCCCCGCGCTCCATTTTGATTGGCTGGTTTTTCCGATAAGAGAAGAGCTTACAGAATTTAATTACTGATTTCCCGGCAATTCTCTAATCCCAATTCTGAGTAGCCCGGTGAGGGGACAAACGCGTTTTTAGGATTTATTGATTTATGTTTATAAAGGGTTTTGCTCTTTTTCAGTTATATTTTCACCCAATAAAACGATTTTTTTAACCATACTCCATGCCGCACGGCGCTGAGAGCCGAGATTTCACTGCCCGATCAGTCCAATAGACTCAATGGGACAAAGTAGCTTCGCTCTGATAGCCGGATAGCCAAGCCCTCCCGCTAACTCAACCAATCAGCTCCTTTTCCTGTCCTCCTTGATTTGATTGGTCATACAACTCCCATAGGTTTAATGGTTCACTGTCGCTCACCATTCTGAATGCTGGTTTCTGCTGAAAAATGATAATACTTTACAGAATTGAATTACTGTATTTCCCGCAAATTTTCAAGATCCAAATTCCTGATTAGTGCCGTCAATGAATTTTTGGAAAGTGATTTTAATTATGTTATTTTATAGTAGGATTGGCTCTATTTCAGATAATTTTACACCTAAAAAAATCGATATTATAATTCATACCCCCTGCCGCATGGAACACAAGGTTAAGGCGGGCAGTCCCTTCTAGCGCCTAAGTCCCGCACTTGCCGCCTCACCACGTCACTGGCGAGCGCGTGTGGACTTTCACGGCATGTATGATCGCACTTCGTGCGTGGCCATACATCAGTCGCGTTTCCAATGGAAATGAAAGCACACGTCGTAACCGGGTGCTCCGATTGTGCTAGCTTCATACAAGTTGCCCATATCTTTATTTTTGAAGCCTGAGAATGAGGCAAAAATTGAAAAAGTTCAAGGTGCTGAATTACTTTTGAAGGCACGATTATGTTTTTATTTTGGCCAATATAGGCAACCCACATCAAGGGTCCTCATTGTCTTGCGAGTCCCTGCACTAGTATTACTAGCAATTCACAGACGGAGGTCACAGAAAAATGAGACATTATTTACTGAAAAACACATATGACCATACTTAGGCTCAATGGATGAACTAATCCCAGTAGGAGGCAATATAACATCCAGTGCTACATGGTAGAAATTTAAAAAGTTCAGCTCACTGATTACCAATTGCTCACACACCTAATCATAAGGGGAGCAACTTCCTAGTAAAAAAACTGCACATTGGATAAGAACCAATTCACACTAGGAGGCAGAAAAGCCATAACATTCTTATCCAATGTGCAGTTGTCATGACCGCGCCTGCTTGGGTCTCGGCGCAGTCTTCTGTCCGGAAGAAAAGGCGGAAAATGCGCTTTTGCCATGAATTTGGTATTTGCTTTTTTGTCAGTCTGAACACTGCTCTGCCAAATTTTGCTAATGATTACTGACAGGTTTCCTGCCACACCCGTCTGCTGCTGCTTATTTTGTGCTGAGCGGCAGGTGAATTGATCGAGGTGTCAGTGACAGCTGTCTGCACCTGGAAAGGCAGTGTTCTGGATACAGGGAGAGGTCCCAACCGACACTCTGGACGGTACCTCAGACTTCCTAATTATAGATCCGCACCTGATATCAAGTTCTTGCTGAATCATCAGCCTCGGCTACACTCGTTTCGTGTTGTAGGTTTACCATTAGCTTCATTTGGAATATCTGACCTTTGCAGGCCTTTTGACTTTGCTTCTGCTTACTGTCTTGGAACTGTTTGCTCTTCATGTTTATTTGACCCATTCCTGCTGCCTTCTCTACTATTGGGTTTGTCTGTCTCATCTGTTTTGTGTTGCACTAATTCGTAATATGTGCGACCATCATTGTCACCATCGGTTAGGCAAGAGATCTACACGCAAACCACAGACAGCCTTGGGGTTATTAGCGCTATGGCGCACTTAGGCAACAAAATGAATCGGGTGCTGCGCCGATAAGTTCTTCGCATCATTCAGACCCGTCATCTAGCGCAGCCTCATTCACAATAGTTTTAAATCGTCCACACACCAAAATCAGGCGCCCGCGTCACTTTGTAATGCACCTGATTTCAGGGGGCGTGCGGGAGGCGGAGCGCACTAGAACCATATGAAGCTATAGATTTATAGCTGCAGTATAGCAATTCCAGGCGCTATCAGTGGTCCCTGGCTTGCGTAATTCCGGTCCCCTCTCGTGACTAGGGGACAGACGTAAGTCGGGGACTCACTGTATATGAAAATTTTGAGGTTCTAATGTACATTTTTTATCAAAACTGTAAATGCCTACATTAGCAGTATCCATAGAAATGCACTACAAACAGTGCCCCTATAAAATAAAACGCTTATCCCCCCAATGGTAACGTCCATCAGTGGAACAACAAGTCTCGAGCAATCCCACCGCAATTATTATTCTATCTTGTCACAGCCTTAGTTTAAATGGTACATTTTGTCAACGATATTTTCGCCCAGCACAGTCTTCCATAATTTTATCCTGTTAAATGTATATCCACAATCCCAGATACTCCCCCTTGAAGTTTCAGCTCTGTGCAGAGCAATATGTAGCTCCAACCGTTACGACACCTGAATCCCCTAATGCTCATTTTGAACTCATCATAGTTGATATAAGAGTTGCAGAGCTGTGGTCTGTGGACCGAGGTCTGGGGCCGACATATCACGTGCCAAATTTAGAAGTGGCAATTTAGAATGGCCAACCTCAGAAATATCCAGAATGTGGAGCCTGAAGGGAGCAGTAGGGAGAAGGGCCTCGCGCCTTTTTGTAAGTTGCAACACTTCACATCATCCACCCCTTATTTACATGCATGTCTGTTTATTATACTTTTCTATCTACCTTGCAGCCATATGCCTCCTATCAAACCATCCCTACATCCCACAGACAAGTTTACCCACATAAGCTCCCTCACTCCTTCCCTCACCTATGTGACTTACATGCCCACACGCTATTTTCCCTCTTGCAACCACCCCCAACCCTACACTCACATTATTACTGCACAAACGCCGCTCTATTCATCCTTGACCCCTTTGCTGTCTCTTTCATTTCTCCCTAGCTTCTCGCTAGCAGGGGACACTCCTCCCAACCCGCCACTTTCCTTACTGCACATCCCCACGCCTCCTCAGCCTGCTCATTAGAAACCCTGCTAACCCTCTGCCATCGCTGTACGCCTTTTCTGCCCCTTTTAAGTGTGCACAGGAACGCCCGATCCGTCTGCAACAGACTCCCGCTGCTGTTCAAAGACCTGTTTCTCTCCAACTCCCTCAACCAGCATGCCCACACAGAAACATGGGCCCACAAAAGACTGACACCTTGCTTTCCCAGTGCCGCTCTCCACCTATGGAGGGCTACACTTCACCTCACCCCCCAGACCTGAGAAAGGTCAGTCCGGGAGGAATATTTGGCATACGTTCTCTCTCCACACTGCACTACCAGTTCTACTTGCCTCCTCCTGCACCCTCCCTCACTTTCTCCCCTCCTTGAGGTCCACAAAATCCCCTCCACTCTTTCAGCCATATTCCATCAGAGTCGGCAGTGTCCTACAGACCCCCCAGCCTCTCCCCGCCAGTTTCTGGATCATTTTGCCCGCCAGGCTCCCACCTTCCCTCTCTTCTGAAGTGCCCACTCTCAAACATGGTTATTTCAACATCCCCCATTGATGAACCCATGTCCTGCCCGTCAGCCTCACAGTTTCTTTCAATAACCTCCTCTCATGTGGCCTCTCGCATTTATCTGACTCCCCAACCACAAGGAATGGAACTCTCTGGATCTGGTCTCTGTCACTTTCCTCAATTTCTAACTTCACTAATCTCCTTAGCTCTCCTCTCTGACCACAATCTTATCTCCTTCATTATCAATAATTTCACAGCCTTCTCTGGACAAACCTGCCATCCATCCATACAGGAAAAATATCACGCTCCATTAATACTCCAGGAACTCACCAGACCCCATACAGACCTCACTAGCCCCCAATCTCCTCTCTCTCCTGTTCCAACCAGGCTGTCAAACGTATTACAATGAAACCTCACAACCACCTGGTGACATGTTGGCACCACACACACAGCCTCACCAACCATAGTCAGACACCCGCATCCTTGCACACACCTCAAGAATCGATTTTCTACAGCGATGAACCAGTTGTGGCAGAGCGGCTGTGAGAAAGTCAAAGCTACCTGCAGACTTCTCCACTACAAAATCAAGCTCAGAACTATCACAACTGGCCCTTCCACTGCGCCACACAAAAATATCACCTCCCACATCTCCACACTAACACAACAACCCAAAACGCCACTTTAACAACACCTTCCACTCCCTCCTACGGCCAAAAGCTGCATGGCTCCGGTCACTTGACCTCAGTGCTGAAGACCTGCCACTCACTTCAAAGAACAAAATTGAAATATCCGTCTAAACATATCTCAGTTCCCCAAATAATACCCATTACCAGCCCACCGCCCGCACGTCCTCTAAATCTACTCGCAGCCCTTGACCCGCGACATAGAAGAATAGTCCGCGGCTTCTCCTTGTCTGCTCGTCCCACCACCTCTTCTACTGACCCCCCATTTCCACCCTTCCCACCTCCTCCGTCAATTTCTCCAGCTGTCCTCTCTCACCTTACTGCTATCTTTACCTCTTACTCTCAACCACTGGGATCTTTCCATCTTCCATCAAACACGCCATCATAACCCCTTTACTAAAAAATCCCACTCGGACCACTCATCTCTAACCTCACCTTCACCTCAAAACTCCTGGAACGCTTGGTCTACTCTCTGCCTAATCAGCTATCACTCAGCAACCATCTCTTCATGACCCCTGCGAATCAATGATTCCGCACCCTACACTCCAGCGACACAGCCATTAGTTAAAGTCATCAATGACCTCCGTAACAGCAAAATCTCCAGGTGTACCGTACTCATTGTTGCTTCTCTTTGCTCTCTCAGCAGCATCGACACTGTGGATCCCAACATCTCCTCACATGCTCAGCACCATTGCCTCCAGGACCACCGCTCTCGCTTTGGTTCTCGTCCTAGCGACCTCTCTGACCGCTCCCTTCAGTGTCTCTGTTTTCTGTTCGACTCCTCTCCCTTCCTCTGCTGTGTGGGTTCCTCAGGGATCAGTTCTAGGTCCTCTCCACTTTCATTGTACCCAGCCCCATTGACAAACCAACCAGTAGATTGGCTTCCAGATACCATCTCTATTGCGGATACACACCCCAATTTGATACACCTCCTCCCGTGAACATAACTCCAGCCTTGCTACAAAAAACCAGTGACTGTCCTGTCCGCGCTGTCTCTGACAGCATCCTCACTCCATCTGAAATAAACCTCACTAATACTGAGCCTCTGTCTATCCGCCATCTACTAACCAACCCCCCCCCTGCTATTTACTGTTTCTCGTATGTGGTACCACCATTCTCCTAGCAGCAGGCCCCGTCTAGGTGTATTATTGGATTCTAATCATACCTTCTCTCCCATATAACCAACCTTGCCCGATCCTGTCACTGCACCTCAAGAAAATCTCCAAAATCGTCCATATCTCACTGTGTAAACGACTCAATACTATCAAAACTCAGCTCTTATTCCTTTCTCGTCTTTGACTACTGCAACTCCTTTGCTTATCGTCTCCCTCACAGCAAACTCTCCCCTCTACCAATCTGTCCCAAATGCAGCAGCCAGGCTTGTCTTTCTCTCCAGCCGGCTATACGATCCCTCAAACCCACCCCTGTGTCAGTCACTGCACTGGATTGCCCCAACCAGTACAAGAATACAGTAATAAACCGTCACAACTCTCACCCCATAAAGCACTCCACACGCTGCTCCACCCTACATCTCCACCCTAGTCTCGACCTACCACCGCCCTACACGTGCTCTTCCGCGCGTGCCTGATGATTATCAGACTACATTCCTCAATCATCCTAACCTCTCCATGCCCGCCCTACAAGATTTCACCGTGCGGTCACCACATTCTCGCTGGAATATGCTACCGCGGACGATCATGGCATCATTCACAACCCTCACAGTTTTAAGATGGCCTGAAACAACAACTTCTCTGTCACTGGCCCACCAAGATCCCTAATCCTGCAAACACACACATCAGTCACGTCCCTCACTTGGGCACTTCACAGAAGACTTATCGAATAATAGAAGTACTGTCTGGTGGTGGCAGGTTCATCCATTTTTCATGTAAACCACCCCCTATATTATGAAACATGGCTGGACCATTGTAACCTTGCACTTCTTACCGTATGTTTCATCACCCATACACCCAATAATTTTAAGCCTCTTAGCGAGCAGGTCCCGTCACACCTTGTGTCTCATTGTAGTACTATTAATGTGTCATGACTGTAATGATATTACCCATGAATTTGTAAAGTGCTGCGGAATATGTTGGCGCTATAGAAATAAAGATTATTATTATTATTATTATTATTATTATCTGTACAAGTTGAATAGAAAATATTACACATCTAATGCTGGAAGAGGATCTGAAATTGTATTATTTTATTAAGCCCACAATTGCTTACTTAATGCACTATAAAAAAGGTCCAGTTATGTCAAAAGCCAGAATGTATTAGAAAAATAACCTCACAGCCTTTGGGTTTGTCTGTGACTGGAGTGGAGCCATTGGATGTCAAGTATTTGGATTTTTCAAAAGCATTTGACCCTTTGCCAGATAAAAGGTTGGTAAGTAAAATGAGAATGCTTGGACTAGGGTAAAATGTAAATAGGAAAATAACTTCATCTTTGACGGTAAACAGGGTGGTAATTATCATCACTTATTTAGCTTGGGTCACTGTTACATGTGGGGTTCCTTGGGGGTCAGTATTGTGGCCTATTAACTTTAACTCCAATATACATAAATTTATATATATTTTTTCAGCGACATGTCATGAATGATGAATTATTAATATGCTAATATGTCCATGCCCTAGATTTATAGCTCTGTGACCTTCAATACCTATCTGCTTTTAATCCAAAGCTTTACTTCTGTCTGGGTTATTTGCAAACAGTTTTTTTAAAATGCCTGGTTTACCTTCTGCACCTCAATTATTTTGGACTCCCTTCAAGGAACTGGCCGGAATGGATACCCTGGACAGAGTATGTTCATAACAACCATGTCTCTGAGTCCTTAGGTAAAATGCTATTGATATCTACAAGTATTTCTCCTCTGATTTTTCCACAGTGTCAGGTGCCAACCACTGAGGAGGTCTGCTATGATACTCAGGACATCTGGATGGAGGTTCACAAGAATCTAGGGATTTCTGCAACTACAGCTAAGAGGGGTGATGACACCCAGAACCGAAAACTGTTCCAGGGAATAGAGTTTGGCTCTCAGTAAGAGACATCCATGAAGACTAAGTTACATTATATAACCATGCATCTTATTGGTCCACTTCATTGCATTACAGGGGTTGTCTCATCTCAAAGTTTCATAGGATGCATGAATGAAATAATGCTACTTGTCTCTGTCACTTCCTGGACCTACGCTGATCTGTAATTAGCATATCTCTGTGTATGTCAACTACTGCTAATTAGCAAATTACATTCTGTCATGACCAGGGAAGCTCATAGCTAAAGTAAACAGCAGTAATTACTGGCTTTTGTCTGAAAGATCAGATAACAAACAAACAAGCTCTCACTGTCTGGAGTTCTGTGCTAAAGGACCTGTGTGATGATGTCACTCCCTGCTATCAGATAGAACGTCAGTGTGAGAAGTACACAGGTCGTCAGTTGGGGAACCAGAGAGAGATACAGAAGGTGTATAAAATCACTTGTAGCTCCTTTAACAAAAAAAACAGAACAACTCAATATATTTTGGAAAACATCTTTAATTAGTGTTCCAACAAGTATGAAAGTCTAAATTTTTGTAGCTAGACAACCCCTTTAACTATTTCTGTCTTGCATCCTCAGGTGAACAAACAGATCTTCCACTAAGATTCAGACCTTTCCTGCTTCTGCCTTTGAATCCTCCACCTATTTTAGAGTGAAGTCGATTTTTTTCTGATTCAAAAGAGTTTTATTGGTAGTTGGATACAACAGAATAACCAATAACAAACAAGTAATCAGATATACATATTTAAACAAGAAAAATGTAGAAATGTACAAACGAGAAGTGCGATCACAAAGTAAACTGCAATGGAAAGGTCAGTCAGAATATAAGCAAGAAATAGATCTTCTAATGGAGGCATCTAACATAAGAGGATCACAATCCAGAGATGATAAAAAACATTGTTGCTGACCTAATAGAGTTATTCAGAGAAAGGACACAAATGGTATCAGTACATATATAGTAACCAGTTTAAAAAAAAACAAGGTTCAACCAACGTCAATCCAATGCCATGGGTTGTGTGTATGCCCAAGAAGAGAAAATTAAACAAGAAGAAGGTTAAAGAGTTTAAGTGTACCGTGCGTCATGATCATGAGTTGCAGAAGGAGACCCACCCACCCCAGGGAAGACAATTTTTTTTATAGCAAAAGGGTTCATAGGAAACAATTACTTGATTGATTGGAAGAGAATTTGAAATCAAAGAAAGTCTTATGGATTCCTAAGGAGGATGCTAAGGTCATATTGTTCATCAAGAGTCCATCTGAGGTACAACATCCTCTCAAGTGTTATGCGATCCCTTTAAAGAGAGGCATTTGGGCACTTCTTTTTCTTCTCACTATGGTCTTATGCTCTATGTCGCAATGTTAGGTTGTCAAGACAAAAGGTACCCAAAAATTTTAGAGGGTCTGATGGTCTATTGAAGGGGAATCACCCTCTCAGATGATTAAGTTTAGTCATTTCTTGCTCCTTGCTTCCCGATTTTTTGGATTTCTCTTTTGTGACTCCTGTTTCTGACCTTAGCCTTGTGTTGGGATTCTACTAATTTTCTGGCACTAAGCCTGGTCCTGATTCCTGCACTGACCCTTGGACACAATGCCTAGTGGTTACACACTTGGTCGTGACTCTTGGTTATTCCTGACGACTCTAATGTCTTAACCCTTGGATACCACGCCTGCTACCAATAATGCTACTCGTGTGTTCTGTGACCTGTGACATACGTCTGACTATACACTACGTTGGAAATCCGTAAAGAAAAGCATTTATGCATACATACATGAAAAAACCTATGAGACTCTCAGGTTTCCACCTTATTTTGAATCAAAAGGATGTATTAAGAAGCTGCCCTACGTACTATCAACGAGAATCTCAAAATCGGGCATATCCTATCCTATCTTTACCTGTCTCCAATCGCAGCCAAACACAGGGGCCTCGACGCTGGGTCAACCGACCTCCATTAACAGAGAGACAAATAAAAAACACCCAACCTGCAAATACTGCCCTTCTATGACACCTGTGAGAGTGGGGCGGGGCAGAAAACCCAAAAATGGAAGCACCCCTTCCTCCCCTACCATCCCATATAGGTTAAAATCAATGTACACCAAGTATAACGTATGTTTCTGCACACAAAAACATTTCTGAAAAAACGTATGCAAACCTGGACTATGCTCCTAATTCCTTCTATTTCTTGCCTTCATTGCTTGATACACCTTGCATAAAAAAGCATTTTTCTGCATTGTTTTTTTTTTACGTCATCCACACTAAATAACCTGTATGGAAATCTGATGGTTCCTTAGGTTGTACACTTCAGTCTAGCCTGTGTCAAATCGACTTCATCTTAGAGAGTATACATTCTGGCACATTAGCATAATATTGCCATTATAACACTAAACTAACAGTGATACAGTTAGGATAAATCCAGATGTGGCAGAACATTTTCCCATGGATCTTGCCACAAATCCACCTCGAAACTGCATGTGTTTTATGTGGATTGTATTATAGATTAAATAAAAAAGGGGTAAAATTTGCATTGAAATTTAATGGTTTGTCTACAAGACATTAGCATAATGGGGGATTGGCATCCTTATTTTATAGTGTGGAAAATTTCCACTATGTGTGGATAACATGTTTAAAACCGATTGTGCTGGAAATTTGCAGAATCTGAACGCAAATCCTTAGCAAATTTACTGCTCCTTGACTTACACTCACCGGCCACTTTATTAGGTACACCATGCTCGTAATGGGTTGGACCCCACTTTTAGCATCAGACTGCCGTCAATTCTTCGGTGGCATAGATTCAACAAGGTGTTGCCACGAGCCACAAATTGTACCAAAGGGCCCAAAGAGTGCCAAGCAAAATTTCCCCACACCATACACCACCCCACCAGCGAACCGTTGATACAAGGCAGGAAATGGATCCATGCTATCAAGATGTTGACCGCCAAATTCTGACCCAACCATCCGAATGACGCAGCATAATCGATCTCATCAGACCAGCGCAACGGTTTTTCCCAATCATCTAACAGTCCAATTTCGATGAGCTTGGGCGAAATGGATCCCCCCCCCCCCCACTCATTTTTCCTGTTACTTAGCTGAAGAGTGGCACCCGGTGTGGACTATCACCGCTGTACGCCTATCTGCCTCAAAGATCGCCGAACTGTTGCGTTCAGAGATGCCTCTTCTGCCTACCTTGGTTGTAACGTGTGCTTATTTGTGAGTCACTGTTGCAATTTCTAACAGCTCGTACCAGTCTGCCCATTCTCCATTTGACCTCTTGGCATCAACAAGGGCATTTCCGCCCACAGACTGCCGCTCACTGATGTTTTTCTTTTTCGGACCAATCTCTGTAAACTCCTAGAGATGGTTGTGCGAGAAAATTCCTCAGGAGATCATAGCAGTTTCTGAATACACGAGACCATCCCTTCTGGCACAACAACCATGCCACGTTCAAAGCACTCAAAATCACCTGTTCCTTCCCCATACTGATGCTCGTTTGAACTGGCAGGAGATTGTCTTGACCATGTCTACATGCCTAAATGCACTGAAGGTTGCCGCCATGTTATTGCTGATTAGAAATTATGAGATAACGAGCAGTTGACAGTGTACCTAATAAAGTGGCCGGTTGAGTGTATAAGAAAATGATAAAATAATACCTGACATGTTTAATTATGCCTTATCTATATATTTAATCCAATTTAAAGTTACCTTGAGGGAGGATGACAAACACAAGGAACACTTTGTTTATGCATGCAAGCTGATATACAGACATAAAGCTGGTGTTCAGCATACTGATTCCGAGCTGGCTAAGCTTCCTGTGCAGATTATTTTAAGTATATACAGTTGACATACAGTTTACATACACCATATAAAAAGACACATATGCATGTTTTTATCACTACCTGACATGAAATCATGAAACCTTCCCCGTTTTAGGTCAATTAGAAACCAAAATTATTTATATTTGCCAAATGCCAGAATAATGAGAGAGAAAGAGGATTTTTAAGGGATCTTTATTACTTTCTGCAAAGTCAAAAGTTTACATACACTACACTTACATACTTTAAACAATTTGGGACAGCCCGTATGATGACGTCATGACTTTGCAAGCATCTGATAGATTTATTGGCAACATTTGAGTTAATTAGAGACATACCTGTGGATGTATTTTAAACCACACCAGAAACACACTGCTTCTGTGTGTAACATCATGGGAAAGTCTAAAGAAATCAGCAAAAACATCAGGAAGAGAATTGTGGACTTGCACAAGTCTGGATCATCCTAAGGTGCAATTTCCAGATACCTGAAGATGCCTTGTTCATCTGTACAAACAATTATATGCAAGTACAAACAAGATGGGAATGGCCAGCCATCATATTGCTCAAGGTTTTGTGTCTCAGAGATGAACGTGCTTAGGTCTGACATGTGCATGTCAACCCAAGAAAAAAAAAGCAAAAGACCTTGTGAATATGCTGGCAGAAGCTGGTAAGATTGTGTCATTATCCACAGTGAAACAAGTACTGTATCAACATGGGCTGAAAGGCTAGTCTTCCAGGAAGAAGCCATTACTCCAAAAGAAACATATAAAAGCCAGATTAATGTCTGCAAATGCACACAGGAACAAAGACCTTCATTTTTGGAGACATGTCCTGTGGTCTGACGAAACTAAAATTGAACCGTTTTTCCATAATGACCATTGTTAAGTTTGGAGGAAAAAGGGAGACGCTTGGAAGCCTAAGAACATTATCCCAACTATGAAACACAGAGATCGCAGCATCATTTTGTGGGGTTGTTTTGTTGCAAGAGGGACTGGTACAGTTCACAAAATCGATGGCATCATGAGGAAAGAAGATTGTGTGGCAATACTGAAGCAACATCTCAAGACATCAGCCAGGAAGTTTAGTTAAGGTTTGGCCAGAAATGGTAATTGGAAAAATGGGAAATTCCAAAAGGACAATGACCTGAAGCATACTGCCAAACTGATTACAAAGTGGTTTAAGGATAACCTAGTCAATGTTTTGGAGCGACCATCACAAAGTCCTAATCTCAAACCTATTGAAAATTTATGGGAAAAACTGAAAAGGCAGGTGCAAGCAAGGTGACCTACAAACATGGCTCAGTTACACCAGTTCTGTCAGGAGAAATGGGCCAAAATTCCTACCAACTATTGTGAGAAGCTTGTGGAAGGATATCCAAAACGGTTGACCCAAGTCAAACAGTTTAAGGGCAATGTTACCAAATACTAAAGAAGTGTAATGCAAACTTTTGACTTTGCAGAAAGTAATAAAAATGCCTTAAAAATTCTCTCTCTCATTATTCTGGCAATTGGCAAATAGAAATAATTTTGGTTCCTAATTGACCTAAAACAGGTAAGGTTTATTCTGATTTCCTATTAGATAGTGAGAAAAACCTGCATATGTGTCTTTTTATATAGTGTATGTAAACTTCTGGTTTCAACTGTATATTCCTAATATCCTTTGGTTTATTTCAGACACTGTCAAACATCATTTTCAATGAAAACTGAGCAGCTTCTGGATTATCAATTCTGATGTAAGCATACCTCTTCAAATTTCTTATTTTAACAGCAGATATGTAACGGACGGGTAGTGGATCCGCTGGACCACCGCAGGCGATGGTGGAAGCCCACGCCAGGGAACGGAATCTAAGTAGGTCCCGGTATTCACCAGAGCCCGCCGCAAAGCGGGATGGACTTGCTGCGGCGGGAGTCTACCAGCTTGTTTCCACTGGCGGGGCTTGCCTGCGGTGGCGGCCAAGGGTAGACGTAGTACAGATTCATCAGGCAAGCTCGTAGTCGGGGACGGGCAGAAGGTCAGGACAGGCGGCTCTGGATCGTAAACGTGGACAGGCAGAAGGTCAGGGCAGGCGGCAAGATTCGTGGTCGATAAACGTAGGCAAGGGGTATGGTACACGGATAGACAAGACTAGGCTAGGAATGCTTTCTCCAGAGGTAAAACACACTAAGGATCCGGCGAGGGCCGGCAGGAAGGGGCCAGACCTAAATAGGAGCAGTGCCCGGCAATACCCAATTACCGGCTCACTGCCCCTTTAAATTTCAAAAAGCCGGGCCGCGCGCGCCCTAGGGGCGGAGTCACGCGCCGGGAGACTGGGACTGACTGAGCAGGAGCGCGGCCGGGTAAGTTGACGCCGGCGAGGACTGGGACAAGAGCGGACCCCGAACCCGACATGCGGGACGGGGCTCTGCTGGGAGCCGCAGCACGGACGCGCCTGCGACCTGAGACAGAGGTCGCAGGGGCGTCCGTGACAAGATATTTGCAGACATTAAATACACTATGATGTGGTGGGCAAATGTATATCTGGGAATAACATACACAAAAATTGTTATGTGCCTGTACAAGTCTTTTTATTTTTAGCCTATAAGAACAACATTACTGTCACAATAAAGCCTACATGTTGTTTCTTGGACAATAGTGACCTCAAGTGGTAAGCAACCAAAATGGACACTAGCCTTCTCTAGCAATGCCCAAGCATGTGTCCATCAGACTCTGCAGACATAATTGATTAAAGTGTTACATTTTGTGACTCACAGGTGACGCTTCTCTGACGAGTCGTTGACTTTCCCTTTTGTTCTGCATCCGGTCCAGACCGCCATGATGGCATCTCCCGACCACTTGTCCCTGGAGATTTAGACACAAGTATCTTAGAATCCTGACTTTTCCAGCACCTCACTCTCTGCGCCACTGGCTATATGGGGTCCATTTAGGCAGGCAGGGTTTAGGTAGGCTATAGGTGGCTCCAGATATGCCAGGTTTAGATAGGCAATAGGGTCCCCATATAGACAGGCAGGATTTAGGTAGCTATAGGGCCCCATATAGGCAGTCAAGCAGGGTTTAGGTAGAGTATAGGGCCCCATATAGACAGGCAGAGTTTAGGTAGCTTTAGGGCCCCATATAGATATGTAGAGTTTAGGTAGTGTGACAGGGCAACTGCTGGTAGTCGCATGATCCTGGCACTAGAGGGTCTATGGCCAGAGGCCTTCTGCAGATGCGTCACCGAGGAACTGGGCTCGGTGGGGAAAAGCCACCTATATTGGGTCAGGAGTGTTATATTACTGACACTTACAGTAGCGGCTAGAATAGCTGCTAGGCAGCTAGGTATGGGGTGGCTTTTTCGGGACAGCTATAGTGTCTGGTGGGTGGCTGTCCCCACATTCCAGGTCATTGGGTTCCAGCCCAGATATTGGACCCATCTGTGGAGTACTATAAAAGCCTAGTACACCAGGTGATCGGGGGGGGTGGCTGCTACCGAGTTGTGTGGAGCAGCAAAGCTGGGAAGAGAACTCTGGCCCCCAGAGGCGACAGGAAAGCCGGGCAGGCAGTAAGCAGTGTAATGTTTTTGGAGGGGCTGTGCAATAAGCACAGACCTCTAGACATAAGTTAGTGGTCAGACAGCCAAGGATTTATTTATACGTGTTTGTTTTTCTGTGTAAACTGTGTGCCTAAATAAAGTGGTCTGAAGCCATAAAGAGAAGCCTAGTGTCGGTGTGCCAATACCGTTCTACCAAGGACGGCGATCCCAAGCGAGAAAACCCCCGGGACGGGCCAAGATAGCGTCCTAGAGCTGAGCGGCAGCTTACATATGGTGGAGGTATGCGATGGGCAAAGATTGGCGCAGTACATAAAGTTGAGCACTAGCTGACGTGCACAAAAGTTGGAAGAAAAATGCTGCAGTTTACATAGGACTGCTACAGTTTACATGGGACTCCTGAAAGTTAGCTCTGTTGAGCAAAGATTGTCTGAAGTGAGACACACCCGAAGCAGCCTTTTGTGTGGAAAAGAGCCTGCCTCAGTGGAGCAGGAGACGGCCTGTGGAGAGACAGGGGACGCACCCCAATAAAGTGACTGTATTGCTGCCTAAGGATATCTTCTTGCTATGGGAGAACTTATTAAGTTTTTTGAGCGGGCAATTGCCCTAATGAAAGAGGATATGGCTAAGCTCCCAGTCCATTCCAAGCAGCATCAGGACTGTGCCGCGGCTATAAGGTCATATAGGGAGGCCATACAAGAGAGAAAGGCATCACAGCCCCTGGGAGGGTTGGTGGAAAAGGCTGGTGCTAAAAGGCCAAGGCGGCCTTACAAGAAACAGGCACAGCCAAGTGTTCCTCACCCACAGGGGTTAACTCCAGACCAGGCGGAACTGCTGAGGTGCACGGATGCTGCTGTTGCCAAGGGCAACCATCTTGATGACGGCTGGAGCGGATGTCCCGTGGCCAGGAGGCCTGGTCGTCCAACACAGAAGGAGTCCATGTATTGAGAGATCGAATTACGGTGGGACCTGCGTGCTTCCGGTGCCACGGGCAACCAACTGGATCAGCAGGAGGAGCCGCCAGTGAGAACCCTAGAGTTGCAAGTGGCTGGTATCCAGCTATTGGTCGATTTAGACTGTCGTCAGAGGACCCGCAGAGTGCAAGCCGGACATTATACCCTTCATGAAGACCCGACCAGAAACTGGTAAGACTGTTGCCATATATTTTGAGACGGGTTTTGGGACTGTCAGTCATGGGCTTGAGGTGTGCGAGGAGCTCCAGGTGGAGATAATTCTCGGCAGAAGCTTCCCATATTTCTGGCAGTTGTGGGGGACGGCGAAGGTCAAAGTATATGGTTACTTCTGGGAAGGACCCCCTGAGTGCGCTGTACCACTGCCGGAAAGGGACAGGCCTGATGACTTGCATATGAAAGTCCCTAAGACATTGGGGTCTGATTCTTTGCGCAGTAACCAGGATGGGTTAAACGTGTGTCCGGATGTGCAGCCTGGACAGGAGAAGAGTCCTGTGAGCAGTGGGACTATTAAACCTGGAGTTACAAAGTCGGATGGACTTGATATGTTGCATGTGGACTTGTTCACAAAAACCCCCTTAACTACATTAATGCCTGAGAAACATGCTAGGTGGGAACAAGCGGCTAGGGGTGCTGCCGCTATTGCAGGGGTGGAGAGCAGCTCAAGTGTGCCCCTAGAGGTCATGGTTAACAGGGCTGAGACCGTAGCAGAAAATGTGTGTCCTGGGGTGCACGACAATATGGAGACAGGGGTTAACACTACAGACTCAGGAGGAGCTAATGTTGTTGCCCCTAGCAATAAGGTGTCCTCTGCATCCCCTGCAGTGGAAACCTGTGAATGTGAGTATGCTACAGCTGTGTGCGGAGTGTCTGGAGGGCAGTTGACAAAGGTGTCTACCAGTGACCCCAGCAAACTCTGTGTACCTGATGGTAGCCTGCAAGTTGCAGGAAATCTGTGCCCAGGGATTGATAGCCACCAGTTCTGTGTGACTGCTGTTGGTTCCAGAGAGGAGCTTTCATGTTTCAGTGTGCAGCCTGGAAGTTCTGAGGATGTTTGCTCTACTACAATGTGTGAGGAGACTAGTTTAATGAGGGTGTGTCCAGACTCTGGTGAGCTGTATGCCTGCATGAATGAAGCAGATTCTGTGTGCAGCCCTGAGCAGTGTATTACAGAGTGGACACTCTGTGATGGAGAGCTGGATTGTAGCACTGCAGAGTGTGAAGAGAGAGGTCATGCTGAGACCTTTAGTTCTACGGATTGCACTGGCTCCAATGCTTACTGTATTGCCAGTAGCTTTATCTGCCAGGGTCACAAAGACTGCAGGGATGAGAGGCAGGGGAGCGGGTTTAAATCCACAGAGGGTACAGATGTGCCTGGTTCTGAGGTAGCTGATGAATTTTCCTTACAGGTGATGGAGAATCATGTTAACAGTATCTCAGTGGTTTTATGTCCTGTGGTTTAGGGCGAACAGCAGATGTATGCCATTTGCAGCAAGGTGTCCTCTGAACCTACAGCGGGTAAAAAGATGACTGAGTTGCCTAAGGTGAACTTGGCCAGAGTGGTGTATGTGGGAGAACTATGAAGGTAATAGTCGGGCGGTCATGACTGATGTCCCATGCATAAATGTGTCTGCCATTGCCTCCAGCTTATTGGGTGAATTTGATGTTGAGCAAGAAGTAGGAGTATCCCAGGTAGAAGCTGAGAATTCTCCCTTAGAGATGATTATAGGGGAAGTGAAAGAAACAGCTCCACCCATTGATGCAAAGTGTCTGCTGCTAGAAAGTGCCAGTGAGAAGTGGGCACGGGAGAAGGTGTCCTCTGACACTGGTGAAGTTCCAGGTAATGTCATGGTGGCGGACCAATTGTCTACAGAGTTTGCCAATGGTGACTCTGGTATTATTAGAATGCCTACTGATTGTGAGGAGGCCTGTAGGACAGATTGTGCAGGGTTATTGGCCTCTGTAGTAAAACGTAAACTTGCTGAGATGGGCATCACAGGTCAGATACCTGGTAGGGGTTTTATAGATCAGATGCCTGCCAGTGACCCCGGTAGTCAAGCAAGGGTAGTGCATGAAAGGGAGGAAACAGACCGTGAATGTGATCTTCCTGCTGTGGCGAGTCTGGTGTATGGAGGGACGAGCGAGTCCTTAAACATCAGAAACTCACCTGGTAAGGAGGCTGAGGTAATCTGCAGGGCTTTCCTTGATGTTGCCACTGTCTTTAATGTTGATGTTATTGTTAACCTACAGGTTAAGGGTGTCACAGAGGCACATGGTGCCACAGACGGTCCTACTGCACTGGAGGGTATCATCGCTGAGGTGGTCAGTGAGGTAGATCAGATTTCCTCGGGTAGAAACCAGGTAACAGCCGGTAGCCAAGAGGCAGAGCTTCAGGGTCCAGAGAAATTTGAGGCTGTATCTGACCCTAAGAGACAGGAGATGGTCAGTGAGGACCAGAGTCCTGGTGATGAAGAGATGTTTGGGACCCACTCTGATCCTGCAGACAAAGAGGTAGAAGGTTTTGGCTCAGGTGCGCCCCTAGGGGCCATGATGAATAGCGACCCTGACAGGTGTGCTGTCATTACAGTTTCTGGTGAAACTAGTGCGGTTGCTGAGACCAACCAGGGGCCCCTGGCTTATGCTAGACCCAAGATAGGGAAAACTCTGCCCAGTGGGCACCATGCCAACATAGTCTGTGTTTGTAAGCAGCCTACAAGGTCTGATAGCGCTGGTAATGGGGTTGTCAGTACTAACCCTGGGAATGTCAGCATGCGGGCTGTGGGTGATGACATCCTTGTTGCAGAGCATGCATGGGTTGTGCCACCTGTAAAAAGTGGCTATGATCAGTCTGTTGCCCGTTGTAGGGTGAATACATGGGATGAGCACACAGCTAGGTATGTGACCAAGATCATCTCTGCCCCTGCGGATAGAGGGAAGAGGTTGCCCCAAAATAGGAGCTTTGACCCCGGAGGGAGCCTGGACAATGTGAGAAAGCCCTACGGCCTTTATCAGAGGGGGAGGATATGTGACAGGGCGAATGCTGGTAGTCGCATGATCCTGCCACTAGAGAGTCTATGGCCGGGTGCCTTCTGCAGATGCTCCACCGAGGAACTGGGCTCGGTGGGGAAAAGCCACCTATATTGGGTCAGGTGTTATACTACTGACACTTATGGTAGTGGCTAGAATAGCTGCTAGGCAGCTAGGTATGGGGTGGTTTTTTTGGGACAGCTATAGTGTCGGGAGGGTGGCTGTCCCCGCATTCCAGGTCCCTCGGTTCCAGTCCGGATATTGGACCCATCTCTGGAGTACTATAAAAGCCCAGTACACCAGGTGATCGGGGGGGCGTGGCTGCTACCAGGTTGTGTGAAGCAGCAGAGCTGGGAAGAGAGCTCTGGTCCCCAGAAGCTACAGGAAAGCCCGGCACACAGTAAGCAGTGTGATGTTTTTGGAGGGGCTGTGAGATAGGCACAGACCTCTAGACAGAGAGGGACTCTGTGTATAAGTTAGTGGTCAGACGGCCAAGGATTTATTTATATGTGTTTGTTTTTTCTGTGTAAACTGTGTACCTTAATAAAGTGGTCTGAAGCCATAAAGAGAAGCCTAGTGTCGGTGTGCCAATACCGTTCTACCAAGGACGGCGATCCCAAAGCGAGAAAACCCCCGGGACGGGCCAAGATGGCGTCCTAGAGCTAAGCGGCAGCCTACAGTAGCTATAGGGCCCCATATAGATAGGCAGGCAGGGTATAGGGACCATATAGGTAGGAAGGCAGAGTTTAGGTAGCTATAGGGGCCATATATGTAGGCAGACAGGTCTTAGGGTGGGCAATAGGGGCCCCATAGAGGCAGATAGGGCATAGGGTAGGCTATAGGGGGCATATATATAGGCATGCAAGGCATAGGGTAGGCTATATGGGCCATATATATAGGCAGGCAGGGCTTAGGAAAGTCTATAGGGGCCAAATATATAGGCAGGTAGGGCATAGGGTAGGCTATAGGGGCCCCATTCAGGTAGGAAGGGCATAGAGTAGGCTATAGGGGCCCCATAGAGGCAGACAGGGCATAGGGTAGGCTATAGGGGGCATATATATAGGCAGGAAAGGCATAGGGTAGGCTATGTGGGCCATATATATAGGCAGGCTGTGCTTAGGCAAGTCTATAGGGGCCATGTATATAGGCAGGTAGGGCATAGGGTAAGCTAAAAGGGCCATACATATAGGCAGGCAGGGCATAGGGGAGGCTATAGTGGCCAATATATAGGCAGGCAGGGCTATAGGGGCCAATATATAGGCAGGCAGGGTTATAGGGGCTAGATATAGGCAGGGCTATAGGGGCCAATATATAGGTAGGCCGGGCTATAGGGGCTAGATATAGGCAGGGCTATAGGGGCCAATATATAGGCAGGCAGGGCTACAGGGGTTAGATATAGGCAGGCAGGGCTATAGGGGACAATATATAGGCAGGCAGGGCTATAGGGGCTAGATATAGGCAGGGCTATAGGGGCCAATATATAGGCAGGCAGGGCTATAGGGGCCAATATATAGGTAGGCAGGGCTATAGGGGCCAATATATAGGAAGGCAGGGCTATAGGGGCTAGATATAGGCAGGCAGGGCTATAAGGGCCAATATATAGGCAGGGCTATAGGGGCCAATATATAGGCAGGGCAATAGGGGCCAATTTATAGGCAGGCAGGGGGCTTCATTAATATTAAAAAATAAGAAATCACTTACTCACCTGTCTCTCGCTCCCTAGCAGCTCTGCTCCCCTGGGCCACCATCAGAAATTTCAGGGCCCCATACAGTTGAAGCATCTGGGCCCTCCTCCCCCCCACGTCAACCCCACCCTCTGCCAAGCCCATCGCCCTGCGCCCACTCAGACACAGGCCCCCCCCCCACAGGCTCTCACACAGGTCCCCCCTCAGCCTCACACACAGGCCCCCCCACAGCCTCACACACAGGCCCCCCACAGCCTCACACACAGCCCCCCCACAGCCTCACACACAGGCCCCCCCACAGCCTCACACACAGCCCCCCCCCCACAGCCTCACACACAGCCCCCCCCACAGCCTCACACACTGCTCCCCCACAGCCTCACACACAGCCTCCCCACAGCCTCACACACTGGCCCCCACAGCCTCACACACACAGGCCCCCCACAGCCTCACACACACAAGCCCCACAGTCTCACACACACAGGCCTCCCACAGCCTCACACACACAGGCCTCCCACCAGGGCAGGGTCAAGGCATTTTGGTGCCCTAGACAAATACAGCCAATGGCGCCCCCCCCCCCCCTCGCTCCCCAAGAAATTGCACCACCCCCCTTAATTCCTCTCGCCCTCTCGCCCCCCCCCAGCACCACTCTCCCCCCTGCACAGTTACTCTCTCCCCCTGCACCAGTCTGTCCCCTGCACCAGTTACTCTCTCCCACTTAGTAACTTCTTACCAGTCATACCTGCGCCCAGGGGCGTTGCTAGGGTCCTAACGGAATTTTTCACGCCACATTGTGAAGGATGTATTGTTACATAGAAAAAACTTCTGTTCCTGTCAATAATTTTCTGCACATTCCACATAGATCCTTTCCATCACCTCAGCAGTCACTGTACAATGAAAATCAGCCCTGACAAATCTGCTTTTTCAAAAGTGCTCACCTACATATGACAGTGTAATACCCCTAAATAACAGTCACTAAATAATCCACCAATACATGGAGCAAATCTACCAGACAAATGATTGTGACTAAAAAACACTCCTACAAAACCAAGACCCAAAACTATTACTACTTAAGGATCAAATAATCCTGCCAGACCCTGACCAAACGCGACCCCCACATGTGATTATCAGCTGTACACAGGCTCTGTAGACTGTATATTACCTCCATACAGTGACCATATAGTGGTAGACACCAGTGTACACAGGCTCTGAAGATGTGTATTACCCCATACAGTGACCAGATAGTGGTAGATACTAGTTGTCTGTAGACGCTCTGCAGACATATAAGTGATTACACTGACGTTACATTTAGTGACTCACAGAAGACGCCTTTTCTGATCAGCGTCTTTCACTTTCCCTTTTCTTCTCCATCCGGTTCACACCTTCATGCTGAGTTCTCCCGGCCAATACTCGTCCCTGAGGATTTGGACACAAATATCTTAGAATCCTCACATTTCCAGCAACTCCTTACTTATACGTATATAAGTCCCTCAGTTAGACAGGTATATATGTCCCCTCAGATAGGAAGCTATATAGGTCCCTGCAGTTAGACAGGAATATATGTCCTCTCAATTAGGCAGGTGTATAGATAGGTCCTCGTCAGTTAGTCAGGTGTATCGATATGTCCTCTCGGTCAAGCAAGTATATAGATATTGTACCTATTGACATCAAGATATATACATATGGGGTCACTCAGGCAGGTATATTGATATAAGGTCACTCTCAGGCAGGTATATAGATATAGGGTCACTCTCAGGCAGGTATATATATGGCCACTCAGGCAGGCATATAGATATAGGGACACTCTCAGGCAGGTATATAGGGGCACTCTCTGGCAGGCATATAGATATAGGGGTACTCAGGCGGGTATATAGATATAGGGCACTCAGGCACGTATAAAGGGGCACTCAGGCAGGTTTATAGAGGCACTCAGGCAGGCATATAGATATAGGGACACACAGGCAGGTATATAGAGGTACTCGGGCAGGTATATAGGGGCAGACAGGCAGGTATATAGGGGCACACAGGCAGGCATATATAGATATAGGGGGCACACAGGCAGTATATATAGATATAGGGGGCACACAGGCAGTATATATAGATATAGGGGGCACACAGGCAGCATATATAGATATAGGGAGAACACAGGCAGTATATATAGATATAGGGGGCAAACAGGCAGTATATATAGATATAGGGGGCACACAGGCAGGCATATATAGATATAGGGGGCACACAGGCAGTATATATAGATATAGGGGGCACACAGGCAGGCAGATATAGATATAGGGGGCACACAGGCAGGCAGATATAGGGGGCACACAGGCAGTATATATAGATATAGGGGGCACACAGCCAGTATATATAGATATAGGGGGCACACAGGCAGGCAGATATAGATATAGGGGGCACACAGCCAGTATATATAGATATAGGGGGCACACAGGCAGGAAGATATAGATATAGGGGGCACACAGGCAGTATATATAGATATAAGGGGCACACAGGCAGGCAGTATATATAGATATAGGGGGCACACAGGCAGTATATATAGATATAGGGGGCACAGAGGCAGGCAGTATATATAGATATAGGGGGCACACAGGCAGTAACAATAGATATACGAGGCACACAGTCAGGCAGATATAGATATAGGGGTACACATGCAGTATATATAGATATAGGGGGCACACAGGCAGGCAGATATAGATATAGGGCGCACACAGGCAGTATCAGGGCCGTCTTAACAGCATTATGGGCACTGGGCAGAGCTGTTTACTGGGCCCCCAACCAATATTTATCAATACTATCTAATAATATGACTGTTTCTGTTGCACATAGCAACCAATCAGAGATCATAGCGACCAATCAGAGCATAGCTTTTAATTTTTCAGAGCAGTAAATAAAATGAAAGCTGAGCTCTGATTGGTTGCTATGAGTTCTGATTGGTTGCTAACAAAAACAAACTATTAGACCATTTTGATAAATATGGCCCACTATGCTTAACCCCTAAAATCAATGACTCAGCTGTATGAGGACTTGCTTTATGCGGGAGAAGTTGTATTTTTGGGGGGAGTAGTTTGAGTTTACATTTAAACTACTGCATAGTTCTTGACCCTAGGCAATGCCTACCCCTTTTGCTGCCCCTGACCAATCTCTCATCCCCCAGATCCCTTCCCCAAGGAAGACACCGAGACCTAGGTTGGATAAAATGGCCACAGCAGCCGTTTATTAAACATACAACATAACAAACATATTGCAAATGAGTATAGCCAAATACCCATTTGCCCAAACCAAGAACCAACTTGGGGCTGAGGTCCTTGGAGCCACGATAAACCATAGGATCAGAGTCTGGCGACATCCTTCTTTTTACCCCCAGCCGTCACCCCCGGCTTCAGGGCACCCAAAAGCCACCTCAGGCGGCTACCGTACAATAACCTGCTCCCAAGGACGCTGCCCTGTGGAGCCCGAACCTTCGCCAGCCCTGACCACCCGAACACTGGGAGCCAAGCTGAGCCTGACTCCCCCACAACTTTTCACCGACTCCAAGGACCCCAACCCGCCAGCTACTGCGACATCTGACACCACCACTGATCCACCGCTCGTCCCACTTTGATCAAACCTCCTACTAGTAATCTCCAATCCTACCAAACTAGGGAGGGAGGGTGGGACTGCTTGTTCACTGCTGACCGCGCGACTGTTCCCGCGCGGCCCGGGATCCGGCTATATACTCCGGCTCCGCCCCGCGCGCGCGACACCGCCCCCTCCTAACCCGACGCAACGGCCGGCGCGCCGGGTCATGTGGGGCCTCCCATTAGGGCTGCGCCCCCATGTCCGGCCCGGTCTTTAAAAAAAAAAATGTCAGCACGAACAGAAAAAAAGCCTCTGTTCACCGCCATTTAACCCTTTGATTGCTGAGGTCCATGACTGCATAATCAAAGGGGATTCCTGGGCTCCATCGGGTCACCGGGACTCCTGTTGAACCCGATTGAGCCTAAGGGATATCTATGCAGTCAGCCCTGGGGACCTAGAGAAGCTCCAGTGCTGTCTGTAAGCCTGCTGTCAGGGCGCGCTGGGTGTTACTCCAACAACAGCCTATTTCATACTGATACATAGTGTAATGTATTATCATACAGAAGTATAATGTATTTGCATACAGGAGTGTACTAAAACATTATGAAGTGAAGTGTAAAATAATTATCCCTCAATGGGAATAAAAAAACCTATAAAACAAATTGTAGAAAAAAATAAAAATACATTTTTAATTAAAAAATTATTGTGCATATATTACACACAAAAAATCCGAACCCTATTAGGTATATAACATGTAGAATTAACAGGTTATTTATTGTGAAATGGTATAAAAAATAATGTAAAAAAATGCAAAAACACTTTTATGTTCACGGTGCAAACATGTTTTAAAAAAAAATTATGCAATTATTTATATGTAAACGACTCACCAAAAAATAAAATTTATCCCAGATAAAACAATTCCTCATACAACTGCACTATAGAAAAAATAAAAGTTGTGACTGTTTAAATGCAGGGAGGCAAAAATATAAAATGTAGTTGTGTCATTAAAGGGGTTGCCTCACTACATTGATTCCTCTTACCTCAGTCCTTTTTACTTGGCTTCACTTTGAATTCAGGGGCCTGTTTACTGGCTTCTACTAGGCTGCATTAGAAGCCAGGTCTGTAGCTATAGCAACCAGCGCTGGCAGCCTATCATGAGAGATCACACAGGTCTGTAGCTATAGTGACCAGTGCTGGCAGCCTATCAGGAGAGATCACACAGGTCTGTAGCTATAGCGACCAGTGCTGGCAGCCTATCAGAAGAGATCACACAGGTCTGTAGCTATAGTGACCAGTGCTGGCAGCCTATCAGGAGAGATCACATAGGTCTGTAGCTATAGCAACCAGTGCTGGCAGCCTATCAGGAGAGATCACACAGGTCTGTAGCTATAGCAACCAGTGCTGGCAGCCTATCAGGAGAGATCACACAGGTCTGTAGCTATATTGACCAGTGCTGGCAGCCTATCAGGAGAGATCACACAGGTCTGTAGCTATAGTAACCAGTGCTAGCAGCCTATCAGGAGAGACTGAACAGGTCTGTAGGTATAGCGACCTGAGGAGCTGATGCAGCCCATACAAGAGGGGATATCTAGGAATAGGTAGGACACTGTTAATGGACATATATTGCAAAGTGACTTGTTTTTGCAAGATCTTTAACATAAAAAGCAATTCATGTAATGAGACAACCCCTTTAAGGCCTTTTCAGGCAGCAGGGGCTTAATGGGTTAACGTCATTTTTCTTTACTAAATAAAGTGTTTTTTATTGGGGTAACTGTTTTTGTGCATTTTTTTTCTTTTAATTGGTCATTTACTTTATTTTTTTAAATCCCAATCTGTGATTAGGATTTTGTGGGATCTCATGGGCACAGGACGGCTGAGCACATGCTGCATCATATAACAGCTTTATGTGATCAGCCACCCTGTGCCCCCAGAACATGCAGCAGTCTATAGAACCTATGAGCTGCTGTGTGGCCTGGGGGCACAGGATGAAGCTGTTATATGATGCAGCATGTGATCTGCCATCCTGACCCGTTTCTCTGCCACGTACAGCCCCTGTACCTTCTTCTGCTGTGCTGGGCCGGGTCCCAGTCTACGTGGACTCTGCTGCAGTTTGTAGTCAGTGACTGTGGCCACAGCGAGGTGACCGGAGACACCCGGGAGGTGAGGGGGAGGGAGACGTCATGAGGGGGAGCAGGAGGAGCATCAAGAAGATTGAGTTTACACTTCCCGGCGGGGGAGGAGACGGACAGGAGGGGGGACCTGCTGCAGCCCTACTCTCATATCAGCTCCTGAGTTACTGCCGCGCAGGCAGGACAGGAATTAAGGCAAAGACACAGCAGCCTCTGCTGTTTTTAAATGACAGGCGACATGCCTCTGTTTATACTGACTCCTGGCAGGGCCCCTGATCTCAGGGGGCCCCCGGGCAGTGGCCTACCTGGCCCAATGGGAGAGACGGCCCTGGGTTTGGGTGTACGGGGGAGGTGTGTGTATTTCAATGTGCAGGAGAGGGTGAGTGTGTTTATATTTGTGGGGGAGGTGTGTGTGTGTATTTCAGTGTGCGAAGGAGGGTGTGTGTTTGAGTGTGCGTGGGAGGGATGATTGTATTTGAGTGGGGGAGGGAGGAGTGTGTGGGGGGAGGGTGGGTGTGTATTACAGTTCTGGGGAGGGGTGTGTGCTTGAGTATGCGGGGGAAGGATGAGTGTATTTGAGAGTGCAGGGGAGGTCGTGTGTGGGGGGAAGGGTGTGTGTATATTTCAGTGCTGGGGAGGGTTGTGTGTGTTTCAGTGTGTGGGGAGGGGTGTGTGTATTTGCGTGTGCGAGGGGAGGATGAAGGGTGTGTGATTCCTTCAGTATGCAGGGTAGGGGTGTGTGTGTTTGAGTGTGTGGGGTAGGTGTGTGTATTTCAGTGTGTAAAGGAGGATTTGTATTTCAGTGAGTCAGGGCGCTGGACGATGGCGCGCAGCTCCCACTAGAGGGAGGCGCCGCATGACCTGGCTCGCCGGCGTCTGACGTCACGCGCAGGGGGCGCGAGGTATAAAGACTGCGCCCTCCGCTGTTACACGGCAGACGGGCGGCGGCAGGAGAAGAAATCGGAGCTCCCCGTCACTCTCCTGGTACCTGAGGCGCGTTTCTTCTTCCCTTTGGGATTGACTATCCGTTACTATGGCGGGCATTGACGGTCTTCTGCAGGAGCTTCGACAGGCGGCCGGCTCCAGGGGTGAGGACTGGCTGCAATCCCAGGTGGTCAGTCTTTTAGGTAGCCAAACTTCCTCCCCCCCTGTTGTTTCTCCGCCTCCTCGTAGTCGGAGGCGGACGCAACCTCCGGAGTGTCTAAGCCCGGACATATTTAAGCCCCGTTCACGCCCAGGGAGCCCCGTCAGGGACCCTGCGTTGTGCACCTTGGGCTCCAATGACCGGACCCCTGGCCAGCGTACTGGCAGGAATCCCGCTAGGCGGTCGGGCCGTGCGGCGTCTGGCAGTTTACAGCAGGTTCAAATGACTGCCTCTGCCGGGTCTGCCAGCCAGCTAGAAGAAGGTGAGGTGGTCGGTTCCCCTGGCGATGAGCCGGCCGGGGAGCCAGACATTCGTCCGTCATCTGCGACATCCAGGGCTCATGGATCCCGAGGTTCCAGTCGGCATGGATCCGGGTCACGGTCGTCTGGCGGGCGGCCCCGATCTGACCCTGCATCCGCTATCAGCGTGACATCTTTGCCCACGGCCCTCCATTCCTCTGCGACTCATAAGCCTGCGGTTCGATCATCAGTGTCCGTTCCGTCACATCATGCTGGTGGCCGGGAGCGCCATTCCGAGTTCCTGGTTGCCACCAGCTCAATGACTGCGTCTCTTCAGGCACCCATCGTGACGGCTGGCGGGGACACAGCACCTGCGCAGTCCGGTGAGTGTGTGTCTATTTCTGCTATTGGTTCACTGTCTGGTTTGTCTTCCAGCGCGAGGGTGGGGTCGGTCAATGACACGACGGGATCATCCGTGGGGCGGGTCGATTCCGGGAGTGCTTTGGGTTGGCAGGATTTGGCGGGGGTTTTCCGGGACATATTAAGGCGAGTGGGCCCGGTTGGCACCGCCTCGTCTTCTCGTTCACGCAGTTTGTCTTGGGGGGATTCCGGTGTTTTTGGGTCAAGCAGCGCTCCTTCCCCAGTAACATCAGTAGGCACCGCTGGGGTTGGAGGAGGGCGGGATCCAGGAGTAACAGTCTTGGTACAGACTGAGAAAGAGAATGGCGAGGGGACTAGATTGGATGACAAAGCAAAGGGCGAAGTTTACGTGTGTTTCGAAGGGCCACTGGGGGCGCATTTGAAGAAAGGGGTAAAAGAAAAAATATGGCAAGATGAATATGTTGAGATATTTTACTTGTTGTCTTTGGAAAAATTCAATTTGGATAAAGGGAAAAAGGACGACAGCAAAAAGGAGGATGAAGAAAAACGCCGGTGGCGTCTCATACCTCAGACCTTTCAAAATTGGCTTTAGCCCTTTTTGCCATATGGAGGTGTGCTTGGGGGAGAAAGCGGCAGAGCATTCTCTTGCGCTTTTCTGCTATTGGACGAAATTTGGGTTTGAGGCGCATCGGACTTCGTGGGGAGGCGTGGCAGCGTTACGACGAGCAGTTTCGCCAGCGTAAGGCAGTCCGCCCGTCGATAAGATGGGATCACAAGGACATAGTTCTGTGGCTTAAGGTCATGGCGCCAATGCGTTATGGGCAGCCCTTTCACGGGGGGGCCGGTGGAACCGGCCAATCCGCAGGTTTTGGATCCTCCGGGTCTTCCTCTCAAGCCGTCGCCAAGTTGGGAGTCTGTTGGCAGTTCAAATAAGGCCAATGCCGTTTCGGAGCTGCCTGTCATTTTAAGCACGCCTGCTCTCTGTGCAGTGCAGGGTCCCACGGGGCGTCCAAATGTTTTAGGAAGGGGAAGGGAAAACTTGGATCATTGCATTCCCAAGGGGGTGACCCAGTGAGGCTCCCCGCGATGGTTCCGTTTCTAAATAGATTTCCGGACAGGGCAGTGGCCCAACTTTTGGGGGAGGGTTTTGAGTTCGGTTTTAGGATCCCTCCTCCGGCTCATTCAGTGCCATTCACGACGAAGAACCTGTGGTCTGCTTCAGAATACCCGGACGTAGTACGGGATAAACTGAGGAAGGAGGTGCCATTGGGTAGGATGGCTGGCCCCTTTATGTCATTGCCTATGGCGGATCTGCTTGTTTTGCCTTTGGGTGTGGTTCCTAAAAAAGAACGTAATAAATTTCGCCTGATTCACCACCTGTCCTTCCCTCGAGGGTCATCGGGAAACGATGGCATTGATCCCGCGATCTGCGCGGTCGAAAATGCCTCCTTCGATGCAGCAGTGCGGTTGGTACGTGCTGCGGGGAGGGGTGCCCTGTTGGCAAAAACCGATATCGAGTCGGCTTTCCGATTGTTGCCTGTACACCACGACAGTGTGCTGCTGCTCGGTTGTTTTTGGGAGGGTGAATTTTATGTGGACCGCTGTCTACCTATGGGCTGCTCCATCTCCTGCGCGTATTTTGAGTCTTTTAGCTCATTTATTGAATGGGTGGTAAAAGATATATCAGGTTTTTCTTCAGTCATCCACTATTTAGATTCTTTTTGTTTCGTCGGGGCCCGCCGGATTCAAAAAATTTGTGGGTCCTTTTCTGGCGTCGGTTTCAATGGGTGGCGGCCAAGTTTGGGGTTCCTTGGCTCCTGAGAAGACTTGGGTCCCAGTCACTTGTTGCAATTTCTCGGGATTTGCATCGATACAATCCGTATGGAATGCAGTTTACCAGAGGACAAACTATTGGATTTGCATTCAGGCGGCTTTGCGGAAAAAGAAAATTGCTTTACGGGATCTGCAATCGTTGCTTGGCAAGCTGAGTTTCGCTTGTAGGATTATGCCCATGGGGCACATTTTCTGTCGGCGCCTGGCGTCTGCGACTTCGGGAGTTCTGGCACCTCATCACTTTATTCGTTTAGGGGCAGAGTTGAAAGCCGATTTGCAAGTTTGGGACGAATTTTTGGGGCTTTATAATGGCCGTTCCCTTATGATGGGTCCTACGGTGTCCAACGCAGATGTGGAGGTGTATACGGATGCGGCGGGGGGTGTTGGTTTTGGCGCTTACTGTCAAGGAGATTGGTGCGCATGTCCCTGGCCCCCCTCATGGATCGAGTCAGGCCTGATCCGCAACTTGGCTTTACTAGAACTCTTTCCTATTGTAGTTGCTGTTGAAATTTGGGGAGAACGGCTCCGGGACCGGAAAGTGAGATTCTTCTGTGACAATCTGGGGGTGTTTCAAGCTATTAATCCTTTGTCGGCCTCATCCCCACCGGTGATTCGTTTGCTTCGTTATTAAGTACTGCGCTGTTTGCAACTTAACATGTGGGTAGTGGCTAGTCACGTTCCTGGTGTCCAGAACGAGGTTGCTGATGCTCTCTCGTTCGCAGTGGGAGCGATTTCGTGCATTGGCACCAGGAGCGGCCGCTACAGGAATCAAGTGCCCTCTGCAACTTTGGAGCGTGGTGTTGCCATAGCACCGGGACTATTCCAGAGGTCATTGGCGGCTACCACCTGGGCGGAATATGAGCGGTCATGGTCGGTATGGACGCAATGGCTGGGAGCTATGGGTAGTGGGGACGACGTGTCTCTTTGGGAAACGGCTTTATTTGGTTTTTTGGGCCATGCATCTGAGGACCAATGGTCTTCTGCCAGGGTGTGTTGTTTTCTATCAGCGGTTTCCTTTGGTTGCAAGTCCAGTGGTTTGCGGGACGTCACCAAGACCTTCACAATTCGCCAAGTTGTGAAGGGGTTTACCCCTAGGGTTCGTCCGCGAGATGGTCGTCGACCAATTGTTTTTAGCACGTTAGAGCGGATGGGATCGGCACTCCCTGGTTTGTGTTCTTCCGAGTTTGAGGTGTCTCTCTTCCGCTTGGCGTATTCACTGGCTTTTTTCGGGGCCTTGCATGTAGGTGAGCTGTTATCCCCCAGCAAGTTTAGGGGAGGTGGATTGTTAAGGGACGATGTCTGGAAACAAGATGGTCGCCTGTCCTTCTGGATTCGCCGGTCGAAGACAGATAGGTTAGGACGTGGTAAGGAAGTACGCTTAGCCCGGGTCCCGGGGTCCCTGATGTGTCCTGTGTTTTGTTGGCGGGATTATTCGGGTCGTGGATCACACTTAAGGGGCCCTTTACTGAGGCACTTGGACGGTTCTTTTCTTACTCTGTATCAGTTTTGTTCAGTACTGCGGTCCACTTTGGCTGGTTTGGGTTTGGGAATCCTCGGCATTTCCCGCCCCCATTCTTTCAAAATTTGGGGAGCGGCTATGGAAGTTTGCGGGGTCTGGGATTCAGCCCCAGATCCCGTTCCCCCGGTTGGGGAAAGTGGGAATGCCCGTTTCGCCTATTTATACGCCCTCATTTGGTGGTTTTCTTTCATCGGGTTAAACCCCCGCTGGGGGGTGGGGTGAAATTTTGGGGGTTTTGGAATGGTCGTTTTTTTTGGGTTTGGGAGAGGTACCGGGGTATTTGTTTTAAAGTGTCACTCTTTGTGTCGTCTTTTTTGGGTGTGGTGGCGGTCAGTGTGTGGTCGTGTATGCCCCTTCCCCCCCTTCCCTCTCTTTTTTTTCCAAAAAATTTCCCTTGGTTACAGCGGTGTTTTGGTTTGGGATTTTTTGGTCATTTCCCTTGGGCCACTGGGGATCCATTGGGGGCCGCGGCCCGGGAAACCCCCGAAGGGCCCGACAACCGGATTCCCTCTGAAGGGCTCTGTGTGGGGGATTGGGTTCGTGGCTTACTATGGGGGGAATCTTCTGGTTCGAATTTCATATAATTTGTTTTCTGGGAACCCCCCCGCCGCAAACTTTTGGTTCTCCCTTTGGGTGGCAATTTATTTTGGGGGGCCCGGCCATTACGGGAGCTTATCGAGATATTCGGGTTTTTTATCAGCTGAGGCTTTTTGGGGGATGTTTTACCAAAGGTTTGGGTAAAAAGTGTGGTCAGATGTAGGGGACGTCAAAATTTTTGGGGCATGCTGAGTCGGTTGGAAGGGGGTCGATAGGGGCCCGGGGTTTAAGCTGAAAACGGGCGATTGGGGGTTTTTTGGTGTTTAAAGGGGGGGGGTCTTTGTGCGACACAGGGGCTGGAACCCGGGGACGGGAAATTTTTTGGGGAGCCGTTGGGGGCCACCTCAATGAGATTGGTTTTGGGTTGTGGATGCTTGGCCCTCCAAGAAGGCAATTTTAGAGGGCTTTGGGGCTGTGGGGTGCCCGCGCCCCGTATGAAAGGGCCCCATGGGGGTCTTGCGGGGGGCGGGGTTTTTGATGGTCCTTGGAGGGGCGGATTTCCGGAAATGCAAAAGGGGTCATTTGGATGATGGTTGGTTTTGGTGGAAGTTTGTGGTCGGTTTTGGGCCCGTTTGGGGGGGCTCAAGAAGGGTGACGTCCCTGTTGGCCGGATTATTGGATGCCCTGGGAAAAAAGGGCATATGGTTCCCTTTTTGCCAGGGGGTGCGGCCTTTTTAGGGTAGGGGTTTTTGGAAAAAACCCGGGGGCCAGAAAGGGGGGCTTGGAACTCCCCCAAGGCCTCCTTCAGCCCAACTTTTTTACATTGTTGTTCAAGCTGTGTTTTTTTGATTGTTTGGGATAAAGTTGGACTTGGGGTTTAAAAGGGGAGTTTGGGAAAAGTATTTTAAATCTTACTTCGTTAAGAAGATAGTTATTTATATATATTTATATATATTATATATAATTTTTATATATTTTAAATATTGGGTTTTTTTTTATATATATATGTATAATTTTATTATTTTTATTTTTATATATGAATAAAATATATATATTATATTTATATTTTATATATATATATATTTTAATATATTTACTTTATTTAAAATTTATATATATTTTAATATATATACACTTTACCGGCAACTTTTTTTTGGTACACCTGTCCAAAAATCTCCGTTAACAAATTAATTTTTAAACAGCCAAAAACCTTGGGGGCAAAACAGTGCATTTTGGATGTAGAATTGTCCCAAGGGCAATTCCCCCTGCGTTCAAAACGAGCTTTAGTATGGGGAAGGAAAGGTGATTTGAGGGGCCCTTTGAACGTTTGGGCCCCCGGGTTGGTGCCCGAAGGGTGGTTTTGAGTATTTCGAAAATGCTTTAAACTCCTGGGTTTTTTACGCACAACCCTTTAGGGTTTTCAGAGAATGGTCCGAAAAAGAAAAAAAAATCCCTTTTTGAGCGGGAGTCCCGTGGGGGGGAAAGCCTTTGTTGATCCAAAAGGTAAAGGAGAATGGGCAGTTTGGGTTTAGGCTGTTTGGGAAAAGGGAACGTGACTCAAAACCATCCGTTACAACCAAGGTGGGCGAAAGCATCTCTGAAGCACATTTAACGGCGAATTTTGGGAGGAAAGATGGGCTACGCAGCAAAAAAACCACCCCGGGGTCCCACTTCCTTTCAGTTTAAAAGGGGGGGGGGGGAATCGGGAAACTGAGGCCCCAAAATTTCCCCAAGCTCATCGAAATTGGACATTTAGAAGATTGGAAAAAAACTTTTCCCCGGTCTGATGAGTTCGATTTCTGCTGCGACATTGGGATGGTGGGTAAAAAAATTTGGCGCCCAAACAAATGAAACATGGATCCTTTCCCCCTTGTATCAAGGGGTTCAGGTGGTGGGGGGGTGTCATGGGTGGGGAATTTTTTTCTTGGAAACCTTTTTGGGCCCCCTTGGGTTTAAAATTGGCACCCGTTGCAACCCCCAACCCAAACCTGAGTATTGTTTCTGACCATTCCCCCCCCTTTATTCCCAAATGTCCCCAACATCTATGGTACTTTCAGCGGGAAAAAGAGCCTGTATAAACGGGGAATCATCTCAAAGGTTTTTTTGAACATGAGGAATGTTTTCCAAACACCTTGTTGAATCTATCCCAACAAAATTTTTGGAGGCAGTTCTAAAAGGAAAAGGGGGTCCCCAACCCGGGTTACTAGCTTGGTTTTAACCTTTTAAAGGGGCCGGTGATGTAAAATTTATATTTTTTTAAAATTTTTATTTTATATCTTTAATTTTTTTATATTTTTTTTTTAAAGGGGGAAACAGCGGAAGGGTTTAAAATTGGCTTTTAACTTCCCCCAAAGGGCCCTTTGGGTTTGGACCTTCCTGTTCCCCGACACATCCCCCCAAAGGTAAGGAGCCGGGGGGAAAGGAAAGGGCCCAAAAATTTTATGGTTGTGGGAAAATTTATAGCCTGTCGACAAAAATTTTTTAACACTTTTAAAGGGTTTTAGTTTGGTTTCCCACCCCTTTTCCGGGTCCCTTTTCTTTGGGGATTTATTTTTAGAGCGGGGTTGGGGGGCTCATTTCCCATGACTCCACTCCCCGGGGTTTTCCCTGGAAGTATAAAAGTCAGCGGGTTTAAGGGTGACTAGGTGGTTACAACCCCTGGTCCTTTAACCCTTGGGTGGGGGGACCTGCGGAAAATTTCAGGGGGGAACTTCCCAGCCCTGTCATTTAGCTGGTCTTGTTGCTAAGCCCAGACGGGCAGGCGTTTTTTTTGTTTGTTTTTGTGAATCCTTTGGCAACTTTGCTTTTTTCTTTTTTCTGCCAATAAAATACAGAAGCCCTGTTTTTTTTCCCACCTGGAACACGTCTCTGCTCTGCCTAAAAAAAGGAGTCACGACCCCAGAGCCTTTTAAAGCTAAACACATGGTGGGGGGTTTGCTTTGGGGCCCAAATAGGGAAGTACTCTTCGAGACAGAGAAAAAACTTATGTCCTGGTGAAAGCACTACCGCTAGGGGTCGGGCAGAGGGGGCCCAAAAATGGATGGGGTTGGTAAAACAGCTAATTAAACCCAACCCCCTAATTTTCCTTGATGGCGGCCACCCGCAAAAGCCACGAAGAGCCCATCCGGGCGAAAACTGAGACAAAATTCCCCTTTCTAATTGAGACACCCCAAAGCCACGGTAAAAGGAAAACAAAAGGGAAAACCCACATGCTGCGCAAACAGCTACAGCCCCTTTGGCTGCGGCCAAAAGACCAAAAGCGCCCCAGTTCACACCCGCCAGGGGGTTTGCAAATTTCCCGGCGCAAAAATGTCCGGGGAGGGAACCGACATCGAGGCTTACCTGGGGAACCTTTGAGGGGATAGCAGAGAGGAGCAGCCCCCCGGGGGGGACCAGGGGGCGGAGTCCTTGGCCCCCTTTCCAAGGGGCGAACCGCAGGGGGGCCTATTTCGACCTGCGGCCCAAAGACCCCAAGGACTACACCAAACTGGGGGGGGAAAGTCCTGGCCCCCGACGGGGGGTCACCCTGGCCGAAGGGCCCAGAGGTGAAAGCCTGGGGGGTTTAAATCCCCCAAAAGCCCGCCGGGCCCACAAATTTAAGACCAAATTCCACATTACCAACAATGGTACAGCCGGAGCCCCCAAAAACCCCCTGCCCAGGTGGCCCGGAGGAGGGGTCTTGACCGTTTTGTGGGGGTCCCCTTCCCAAATCAAGCTCCAGAGGTGCGTGGGTAAAACCCCGACCCCAAAGGGGGTGGACAACTGGTCGGGGTTGGGGAAACTTTTAAGCGCTAAAGAGGAGTTCCTGCAATCCTACTTACCGGGGGTTTTCCGCAGACCCCCAAACCGGGAAAGACTGCCCCTGTCCCAAAAGGGGGGGTAAACGGGTATAGGGAAAGGGAGGAGAGGCCACCAACCCCAAAATGGGACCCTTTTTCCCAAAGGCCCCACCCCTTAGTCTTGGCGGTGCCAAAAAACTGGCATGTGGGGGGGAATTTTGTCCGGGGCAGGGGGGGAACCCATGGTTTTGTGGGTTGGGGAGGCTTTACCTCCGGGTTTGCCCGCCCCTTTTTTCCCTCTCGGGCGCTGCTGGAAAGGCCCGATGAGATGCCCTGTTACCATTAAGGGACTTTTGGGTGCAGGCCCTCCGGATTTGGGGGAGCTTGTGCCCTTGTGAAACCCCAAATTGGGGGAGCCCAGAGCAACACTCTCACCCCGGAAAGGGAAATTTTGGTTTCCATGGGGGACCCCCCGGGGACACCCCATTTTCCTTTACGGGCTTTAAAAATGCCTGTGGGGTCCCCCAAAATGAATGGCCGTGGGGGCCCAAATTTTAACCAAACAGCGCATTGTTGGCTGGGGACTTTCCTCGGGTTTTGGGGTTTCGTGGGGAAATAAAACTGGTAAAATTTTTCCCATGATTCCCCCTGCTGTAAATTTCGGGGTCCCAAATAAGTGGGATGTTGAATCGTTTTTTTTCCCTTGTGGCCCTGGTGGAGTTTCCGAGGGCCCCCCCTATGAGTTAAAAATTTCCCCCCTTTCCCAAAGGTCTCAAAGGGGGGAATTTTGGCACAGAGAAATTGGGGGGCCCTAAACGGGAAAACGCTTGGAAAAAGCTTTAAAAAGGTAAATGATGGGGGGCCCCAAAAGGGAAACCAGGGGGGGAAGGGGCCCAAAACCCTTACTTCATCGTACGGAAAATTTATTGTACGGGTGAAAAGGACCCCAAAAAGAGGGGGTGGGGCATTTTGTGGAAAACCCCGAACACAGGGTCCAATAATCTTAGAACGGCCCACTTTCCCATTTTTTGGGGGGACATTTTGGGGGGGGAGAAAACAAGGGAGCGGGTGGGGGGGAACTTCTATTGGCCCCGGGAAATTTAAAAGGGGGCCCCGGGGAAGATTTCTGTCCCCCCCTTTCCCAGATGTCGGTCCAGGGCCCTAGCCCCCCTTTCCCCGGGTCCTTTGGGTTTCCCTTCCCCCCTTATAGGGGTCCCATTTAAGCGGATTGGTTGGTTTGGGTCGCCCCCCTCCCTAAATGGGGGTAGGGGCCCCCGCAACCCTGGTCGTACTAGATTGCGCCACCCCTACCCCCCCGGGGGCTGAAAACCCCTCAGAAACCCCCTTTTTAAAGAAATAGCTGGGGAAAGTTGTTCCAGCTATTCCCCCCGTACCGGGATCCCCCAAGGGAGATCCTACCAATCGGGGCCCCCCCTTTTAAATGCCCAAAGGAAACCCAAAGACCCAAAGGCCGCCTGCTAAAGATTGCCCACCTGCGAAATTCCGTTTTACCTTCCCCAAACCGATGGCCCTGGTTGAGCGCTTTAAAAAAACCTTTAAAGGGATTTTAAAAAAGGGGTGGTGGCAAGGATGGAAAGGGATTGGGCCCACCTTTCCCCTTAATCTATGTTCCCTCCGGGAAGCCCCCCACGGGGCACCCCACGGGGTTCTCGCCACCGAGCTGTTTAAAGGGGAGACACCCCCGAGGGCCCTGGATAAAGCCAAGAAAACCTGGGAGCAAGGGGAAAACCCCCTTCAAAAGGCATAGAGCATATAGTTGTTATCCCGGGGACGGGATCGCAGGGGGGAGCCAAATTGAAAGGGAAGAACTGCTACACCCCAGGGAAGCCCGGGCTGGGTTTTTAAACAGGACCGCAAAAAGGCGGGGTCTTTTCACCCCGGGGGGGGGTGCTTGTAAATGTCCCAAACCCGTAAGAAAAAGTTTTTACCCAAAAAGGGGCAAGGCCCAAGAGATCTGTAAAAGGGGGGTTGAGGGGTTTTGAATTTACAAGGGTTTTTTTCCACCGGGGAAAAGCCCCCTAAAAAAATTTTTTCCATTTTAACCCCATAAAAACCCTGGGGGGACCGAAAAACCCTTTGTGGCGGCAAGGGGAGTCGGGGGGAAGCCCCAAAAAAGGGAGTTTCCCCCCGTGGGTATCGCGGGTCCTTGTCTGAGGTCCAGAAAACAGGAGGCAGGGAATTTTCCTACAGAGGCCCCCGGGGGGTCTTCTTAAACGGCCTGGCCGAACAGATGTCATAAAACATGACTTTGTACCGACCCTGGCCCAAAAGGGGCGGTTGAGCCCCAACGGGGTCCCGGAACCCCAGGGGCAAGCAAATATCAGAAGAGGTGAGGAAAATGCTACCCTGGGGGTAATAGAAAAGTCCCAAAGTGGGGGTTTCCCCAACCCCATCGTGTTTATTCCTAACCGGGAGGTAGCTTGCGGTTTTGTAATGACTTCCGCAATTTAAATGAAGTCCCAATTCGATGCCTCCCAAATGCCAAGTCGACGAGTAAACAGGGGTTTGGGGACCAGCGAGGTTTATGACCCCCCTTTGGGACCTCCCCAAAAAGGTTTTGGGCAGGTTCCCCTCACAGATCGGGGCCAAAGGAAAAAGGGATTTTCCCCCCCCAAGGGGACATTTCCCAGTACGGGGTTTTTTCCCTTTTTGGTTTTCAGGGGGCCCCCGGCGCCCTTTTCCGGGTTTAAAGGGAAACATCATTTTGGAAGCCGCAAAAAACTACCCCGCCCCATACCTGGTGATGTTTGATCTACAGCGCTGTTTGGGGAAATTCCCATCGGGCTAAAAGTGCAAGGGGTTTCCTTTTACGCTTTGGGGGGCCCCGGGCCTAACCCCCAACCCCACAGAAGTGCGCATAGGGCTAAAAGGGCCGCTACCTCGGGTATAAAAAATGGGCCGGGAGGGGTAAAAAAACCCCCAGGTAGACAAGCTCGAACCATTTAGAATTTGGGCCCCAAAACCCGTGTCCAAAAAACAGGTTTTGAGCCTTCCTGGGCATTGCAGGTTTTTTACAGGGGTTTGTGCCAGGGTTTTTTCCCCCCAATAGCTGCCCCTCCAAAATCTTCCCCCCAAGGAACCAAAAAAACCACCATTAAAATTTGGGAACCCCGGAAAGGCCCCCCGGGGAAAACCCTTTTCCCAAAAAATCAAGGAGGTTTTTTGTAAGAGGGCCCGTATTTATCACCCCTAAATTTTGGGAGGAGTGCCCGGTGCAAAGGCGGGTGCCCCAGAAAATCGGCTTAGGGGGAGTCTTGTCCCAAAGGGTTTTAAAGGGGGGGGAGCACCCCCCCTCGGGTCCCAGCCGGAAGCTATCGGCACCGAAAAAAAAATTTTTCAATTGTTTTGAGAGGGAATGTTTGGCCCTAAAATGGGGCCCAAACGATCGCTCCCGGGATTACCTTTGGGCGGGAAGGGAGTTTTGGGTGATCACGGGTCCCCCCCTAAAGTGGATTTTCCCCAAAAAAAAGGGAAAATTGCGAGGTGGAAAACCCCGGGGGTTCCTGGGCCCCACAGACTTTTTAAATTTTGTGTAGAACACCGCCAGGGGTCCCCAAAAAGCAAAACGCAGACGCATTATCCAGGGGGCATATTTTTGGGGGACAAGGTGCTCCGCCCCCGGGTTTTGAGCAGAGGGGGGGGAATTTTAAGGGGGCAACAGCAGGAAGGGTTTTTAAAGGGGGTATACATCCCGGGCCCGGGGGCCATGCGTGCACCTTTCCGATGTTTCCCGGGCCCCATTTTCCCCCCCGGGAAGGAAACCTTGGGGGAAGAAAGGGCCCAAAATTTTGTTTGGGTGTACAGTACAGACTGCCCCCCATTGTTTTAAAAACTTTAAGGGTTTGAAAGGCTTGCCCCTTTCTGTTCGGGGCCTTTCAATTTGGGGGGGCACAGAGGGGCAGGGTGGGGGGCTAATCCCCTACTCCACTCCGGGGTTTACCTGGGGTATAAAAGTCAGCCAAAGGGAAGCTGCGAGGGTGGTTCCAAAACCCCGGGTAAATTTTTAAACCTTTGGTGGAAATGTGGAAAATCAGCAGGGAACTTACAGACTGGTTTAGTTAGTGTTCTTGTTAAACTAGAGCCCAGACAGGCAGGCGTTTTGTTTTTTTTTTGGTTTGTGCAAAGGCCCCTTCACTTTGCTTTTTTTGTTTGCTGCCAATAAAAAAAAGAAGCCCTGTTTTTTTTCACCCGGAAAAACTCTCTGTTTTCTGCCTGAAAAAAGTGTCCCGGGCCCAAAAAAGCCTTTTAAAACTCACCCAAAATTTTATTCCCAAGGGGGTCCCGGGCCCCCGCTGGGGCCCCCCCGCCACATCCCCCCTCGCAGGGGGGTCTGTCGCGGCGGGGTTTTCGGGGGCCCCCGGGCCCCCCCTCTCTGCCTCGGGCCGCCTCTCTTAAACCCGGCCAGCCCCCGTCCGGGAAAAAAGCCGGCCTGCCTGTCCCCCGTCGCGCGCGTGGGCCCGCTTAAGGGGGCCCCGGGGCGCCGGGTTCTCTAAAAATTTTAAAAAGGGCCCGTGTCCCGATAATTGGGTTAAATTTTTGGCGTGGCCCTATTTAAGGTATGCCCCCATACTTCCTGCCATCCCGTTGGGTGTTTTTGGTGCGTTAGAGAGTATTTGGGGTTCCCTATTGGGTTTTCCCTTTTACCAGCCTTTGCTAACGTTCCTGATCTTGCCTGTTTTCCGCCCGCCCTGACCGTCTGGGCCCCTCTCTTTATACGAACCCCTGCTTCCCCGCCCTTTACCCTTTGCCTGTCCCCGACAAAGCCCCCGGGTTACGGTTTTTGTACCACCTGTAAACCCCCGGCCGGGCCCTCGCAAGAAGTCCGGCAGGGGTAAGATGGTACCCTTCCCCGCAGCAAGTCCTTTCCCCCTTTGGGGGCGGGGTCTGGTAAAAAACCGGGGGGGGTACTTAAAACTCCTTTTTCCCCGGCGTGGCTTTGC
>JAODAL010033749.1:0-45164 GCA_025379985.1 Phyllomedusa bahiana | reverse complement strand
TAAAAAGCAGTAAATCAGAATGCCACTCTTTTTTGGGGGTTATTTTTCATCTTAATGCTTCTAGGATTTGGAAAGGCAGCTTGACATTTAAAGGATTTTGGGGATATTTTATTCCCTTTGGTTAATTACTCAAACAACATGAATCACCAATACCTTCAGGCAAAAAATATAGAATTTAAAATATAACTTTTATTCAGATATATAGATAAAAAAGGAGTGTAAAACTAACACACCCTAGAATTCCCTATTTTTTGTTTTTTGTTTTGGTGTGGCCTTATGTTATGTAGTTGTGTAGGGTATGTCCAAGGGACCTTTAGGGTTTAGTAAGATAGGGTTACGGGGTCGCCCTTTTTCAGGGCGCGTGCTCTGTTGTCCTCTTAGCGTGATAGATAGTAATTTATAGGGATTTCTAGGGTGTGTTAGTTTTATACTCCTTTTTATCTATATATCTGAATAAAAGTTATATTTTAAATTCTATATTTTTTGCCTGAAGGTATTGGTGATTCATGTTGTTTGAGTAATTATTATTTTTTTACCGGGCTACTATTTTCTAGGGGTTTCTCTTCCCCTGTAAATTAAAAAGGGGATTAGTGGTTTGATTAGTCCCTTGGTTAATACATGAAGTGTGACAACATAATATATATATATATTATATTATATATATATATATATATATATTTATATAGATCGATAGATAGGGGTTTTGATAGATAGATAGATATATATATATATATATATATATATATACATACATACATACAGATAGACAGAGAGACAGATAGCACTTTATGAGCCTGTCAAAAAATTTACAAGAGCAAGCACTGAGACCCCAGACAGAAAGAGTCCTCAATGCCCTTTGCACATGTACTTTTTTTTTTTAAGACATTAACAGGATAAATTTGGTTTGTGGAATATATAGCAGCATGGTGTCTCAGTGGTTAGCACAGAACAGCAAGGTGTATCACTGGTTAGCACAGTACAGCATGGTGGCTCAGTGGTTAGTATAGGGCAGCATGGTGGCTCAGTGGTTAGCACAGTACAGTATGGTGGCTCAGTAGTTAGTAAAGGGCAGCGCGGTGGCTCAGTGGTTAGCATTTTACAGCACAGTGGCTCAGTGGTTAGCACAGTGCAGCACGGTTGCTCAGTGGTTAGCACAGTACAGTATGGTGGCTCAGTGGTTAGTAAAGGGCAGCGCGGTGGCTCAGTGGTTAGCACAGTTTCAAATATGGTGGCTCAGTGGTTAGTAAAGGGCAGCGCGGTGGCTCAGTGGTTAGCATGTTGCAGCACGGTTGCTCAGTGGTTAGCACTGTACTGGATTGTGGCTCAGTGGTTAGTAAAGGGCAGCGCGGTGGCTCAGTGGTTAGCATGTTGCAGCACGGTTGCTCAGTGGTTAGCACAGTACAGCATGGTGGCTCAGTGGTTAGTAAAGGGCAGCGCGGTGGCTCAGTGGTTAGCACAGTACAGTATGGTGGCTCAGTGGTTAGTAAAGGGCAGCGCGGTGGCTCAGTGGTTAGCATGTTGCAGCACGGTTGCAGAGTGTTTAGTAAAGTGCACTATAGTGGCTCAGTGTTTAGCACAGTGCAGCACAGTGGTTTAGTGGTTAGCACAGTGCAACACAGGGGCTCAGTGGTTAGCACAGTGCAGCATAGTGGCTCAGTGGTTAGCATTGTGCAGCACACTGGCTCAGTGGTTAGCACTGTCGCCTTGCAGCACCGGGACCTGGGTTCAAATTCAACCCAGGACAGCATCTGCAAGAACTTTGTATGTTCTCCCCATGTTTGTGAGGGTTTCCCCCGAGAACTTCAGTTTCCCACACACTCTAAAAACATACTGAGAGGGTCATCTGAAATTTAGACTGTGAGCTCCAATGGGGACAGAGACGAATGTATAAATATATGCATATATACCCATCCATAATTTATAGATAATAAATATGTTAAAAGTGAAGAATCTGATGTGTTCTCCTATCTTGTGCTATTGCACTCTAAAACCCTAACAGTGGATTTGGGGAAACTTAATCCAAGCTCGGTGGCACATACTATAGCTTTACACATGATACAATACTATATAAAACTAAAAGCTGGCCCCTGGTCAGAGAGAATCCTCAATGCCCTTTTGCACTTTTTACCATTTTCTAACCCTATAGCTATTATCACGATCGTTTTAGTTTGTAGAACTTTTGGATCAATCGATATAAAAATAGATACATAGGACAGATAGATAGACAGATAGATAGATATGAGATAGATAGATAGATACTCGTTTGACTTATGTATTGTATGTAACCCCTCGATTGTACAGCGCCCTGGAATCAATGGCGCTTTAAAATAAATAATAATAATAATAATAATAATAGATAGATAGGAGATAGATAGATATGACATAGATAGATAGATAGATGTGAGAGAGATAGATATGAGATAGATAGATAGATATGAGATAGATAGATAGATAGATATGAGATAGATAGGAGACAGACAGACAGATAGATAGATAGATAGATAGATAGATAGATATGGGATAGATAGATAGATAGATATGACATGGAATAGATAGATAGATATGACATGTATATATAGATAGATAGATAGATAGATATGATATAGATAGATATTTTAAAGATATATATATAGATAGATAGATAGATATATATGAGAAAGATAGATAGATATGAGATAGATAGGAGACAGACAGATAGATAGATAGAGAGATAGAAAGATAGATAGATAGATGTGAGAGAGATAGATAGATAGATAGATAGATATGACATGGAATAGATAGATAGATAGATAGATAGATAGATATGACATGGATAGATAGATAGATATGACATGGATAGATAGATAGATAGATAGATATGAGATAGATAGATAGATATGAGAAAGATAGATAGATATGAGATAGATAGGAGATAGACAGACAGACAGATAGATAGATAGATAGATAGATAGATAGATAGATAGATAGATATGGGATAGATAGATAGATATGACATGGAATAGATATGACATGGATAGATAGATAGATATGACATGGATAGATAGATAGATATGAGATAGATATGAGAAAGATAGATAGATATGAGATAGATAGGAGATAGACAGACAGACAGACAGATAGATAGATAGATAGATAGATAGATAGATATGACATGGAATAGATATGACATGGATAGATGACATGGATAGATAGATAGATATGACATGGATAGATAGATAGATAGATAGATATGACATGGATAGATAGATAGATAGATAGATATGACATGGATAGATAGATAGATAGATAGATATGACATGGATAGATAGATATGAGATAGATAGGAGATAGACAGACAGACAGACAGATAGATAGATAGATAGATAGATAGATAGATAGATAGATATGACATGGATAGATAGATAGAAAAATGTGCTGTGGATAGAAAAAAGTGTAATATATATTATATAAAGGGTAAGAAGAGCAGAAGGTGAAGAGAGGTTGCGGTGCACTTGGGCCCTAGATCCCAGGACTGCCCATCTGTCCCTGTAACATCATAATTCAGGACCCCCCCATTATAGATTTTGCATTTAGCCCTTCAGTGAGCTGTTTGCACCATAAGGCTGTACAATGCCTTTGCTGCAGAGGTTAATTCTACTAGACCTAGATGCATTTAATTCATCTAAACAAAAATATTTATACAGTACCTCATTTTTTTATATTTGACATTATTTTCAATATTTCAAAACATTTTACAAATACAATTTGACGACAGCAAATGGATTACGTTTAGGAGCTTTTATTTGTTGCCCTCAAGCAAAATGATGTTTTTAGTTACCACTCAATTTTTTTTATTGAGTGATTGATTGAGTAAATATGCCTGGGCAAGCTTAGTTAAATCATGTTAAATCTGCACTGCACACACATCCAGAAATAATGTTGTTATCAAGCACTGGGTAATTTCACACTTGAACAAATTTCTAAAGAATCTTTTCAATTAAGATGTTTTAATTAGCATTGTTTTGTGGTACATTGCCGAGCAGGAAACAGAAAACACTACTGTGTTATAGGACATACAACTGCAAAACACTGATTTATTTGTTGCATGCATGTGCAAACTGCCCCTCAAGTACAAAGTACAGTATTATCCTACATATGCACATACAAAAATCATATATGTAGCCTCATTTATGAAAACTGTCTAATAATAAGACTGTCCTTGTTGCCCATAGCAACCAATCAGAGCTCATAACAACCAATCAGAACCTAGCTTTTATTTTTCCAGAGCCCTATATAAAATGAAAGCTGAGCTCTGATTGGTTGCTATGGGCAACAAGGACACTCTTATGCCTAGACAGTTTTCATAAATGAGACCCATGGTGTCCAAAGGAGACAAAAAAAAAGTCTTTGTATTGTTTCATACTGTACATGGGCAGAACGGTGGCTCAGTGGTTAGCACAGTGCAGCAAAGTGGCTCAATGGTTATCATAGTGCAGCACGGTGGCTAACTGGTCATCACAGTGCAGCATGAAGGCTTGCTGGTTAGCACAGTGCAGCAAGGTGGCTCAGTGGTTAGCACAGAGCAGCAAGGTGGCTAGGTGGTTAGCACAGTGCAGCATGGGGCTCAGTGGTTAGCGCAGTGCAGCATGGGGCTCAGTGGTTAGCGCAGTGCAGCACGATGGCTCAATGATAAGCACTGTATAGCACAGTGGCTTAGTGGTTAGCATAGTGCAGCAAGGTGGCTCGGTGGTTAGCACAGTGCAGCAAGGTGGCTCGGTGGTTAGCACAGTGCAGCACGGTGGCTCAGTGGTTAGCACAGTGCAGCACGGTGGCTCAGTGGTTAGCACAGTGCAGCTTGGCGGCTCAGTGGTTAGGTCAGTGCAGCAAGGTAGCTCGGTGGTTAGCGCAGTGCAGCATGTTGCTTAGTGGTTAAGCGCAGTGCAGCATGGTGGCTCAATGGTTAGTACAGTACATCATGGGCTCAGTGGTTAGCTCAGTGCAGCAAGGTGGCTCAGTGGTTAGCTCAGTGTAGCAAGGTGGCTCAGTAGTTAGCTCAGTGGAGCACAGGGCTTAGTGATCAGGAGTAAAGAACGGTGGCTCAGTGGTTAGCCCTCATGCATTGTAGTTTGTGGCCTGGGTTCAAATCCCACCAAGGACAACATCTATAAGGAGTTTGTATGTGTACCCCGTGTTTATGTGGGTTTCTTCTGGATACTCCAGCCTTCCCTTATGTTCCAAAAAACTTACTAGTAGGTTAATCTGGAATTTAGACTGTAAGCCCCAACGACAATCCGAGTACAGCGCTAAATGAATAAAATATATATATATACATATATATATATATATATATATATACATACACACATATATTGTATAATATGTAGTGATACGTGGAATCTTGAATTTATTTTCTCTTGCAAATGATAATATCTGTAAAGCGCTGTGGAATATAATAGTTAAAACCCCTTTCTTGGTCTTAGCTTCATCCTGGAAACCAGGTGTCCCTAACATTTGTCAAAGAAAAAGGCTAAATCACCAGGGGTGTAACTAGAAGTCATCGGGCCCCATTGCAAAATGAGATGGGGCTTCACCGCCTAATGACAATAATCTAAAACATCAGTATAATTAAATATATAAATATTACCCCCATATATCACATAGTTGTACTGGAGAAAAGAAAGACACCAACTACTTGTTTCTAACCAAAGGAACAATGTTCATGTACCTGAGTGGAGCCCTCTCAAGCTCTGGGCCCTATAGCTGTCATTATGGCTGCTATGGCTATACAGGCAGTCCCCAACTTAAACCGCTTTGACTTACATCTGTTCCCTAGTTACAAACAGAAGCTTATGGGGCATGCTGGCACTTGTAGTTCCATGTTCCACAGCAGATAGTAGCTGTGGAACGACAAGTTCCAGCATGTCAAAGCAGCACATGAGGTGAAAGTTAGGTGAAATATTCTTAACAAGGGCACAGACAGCAAAACAAATGTAAAAACCCTTCCCTGCACCATCCAAAATGAAAAAAAAAAACTTTTGTGCTGGAGTTACATTTAATAAATAAACCTCTTCTGACTTATATGCAAATTCAACTTAAGGACAAACCTACAGTCCCTATTGTGTTCGTAACCCGGGGACTGCCTGTAGTTATGCTCATGTACATGACCCCTGAAGCACTTACATTACTGGTAAAATAGAGGAGCATCTTATAGCTTCACATCACCCATTAGGAAAGGGCCCAGTTCTTGTCCCCTTCATAGCAATATATAGTATATGAAGAAATGATGGAACAGCAACACAAAAAATACATGAACATTAGAAGTAGTGCGTCCATTTAGAGCAATGATCTTCCGTAGTCCTGTGCACATATTTTGTTGTAGATGTTCACTCAGAATGGCACAAATCTTGCAGTATTCCTCCCTCCCCAACCCTTGTCTCTTGACATCAGTTCAGAGAGCACATTTGGCCACTGAGAGCAAATGAAGGCTATCTGTCACTTTCACCGTGCACTTTAATAACATCAACATAATGTGGAATATTAGATTAGCTTGATTAATCGGTCATTCATAATTAACTAGTGATAATGTTCTACACTAATTTGTCCGCGTCTCTAAGGTACTGGATTGCATCATAGAACATCCATTTCCTTGCACTGGAAAAAAAAAATAAGGGGGAAAAAAAAATAGAGAATAGTGGCTCAGGTTCAGCATTATCCTTGTTTTCGCCTTACAAGACCTGTTAGTTTCCATTAAAATATACCTATATTAATATATTGGGTCTATAACATTGTTCCTACTTTTTACTAATGGTGGCTTACCCTGGCCAAAAAAAGTAAATAAATCAGCCAGCAATCTTCTAGTTGTCTTTATGCTACTATTATGATTATTATGATGATGATTATTATTATTATCATTATCATTATAAATTATTCATTTTATTATTTCTTTAGCTATGCACACATCTTTATTGTTATAACTATTAGATCAATATAAATTATTAATTGTATTATTTACTTAGTTATGTGCATATCTTTACTTTATTAATTATTATTATTATTATTATTATAAATTAATTTTATCCTTTATTTGGCTATGTGCACATCTTTGTTATTATTATTAATAACTATTATTATATCATTATAAATGTGTAATTTAATATTTAGCTATGTGCATACTTTTTTACTATTATCATATTAATTTTCTTATTTGGCTATTTGCAGATCTTTTCTATTCTCATTATTATTATCATCATCTTTATTATTATATTATTAGTAATATTATTATTATTTATTTAGCTATGTGCCTATCTTTACTATTATCATCATCATCATCTTTATTATTATTATTATTACTATATCATTATTGGTAATTTTATTATTTATTTAGCTATGTACATATCTTTACTATTATTATTATCATCATCAACATTATTATTATTATATCATTATTGGTAATTTTATTATTTATTTAGCTATGTACATATCTTTACTATTATTATTATTTATCATTATAAATACATTTTATTTGGCTATGTGCATATCTTTATTATTATTATTATTATTATTATTATTAATAATAATAATAATAATATTATTACTGTTGTTATTTCTATTATTAGTATTATTATATCATAAATTAGTAATTTTAATATTTAGCTATGTGCATACCTTTACTTTTTTACTATTATCATATTATTAATTTTATTATTTATTTGGCTATGTGCACATCTTTACTATTATCATTATTATTATAATATCATGATTAGTAATTGTATTATTTATTCAGCTATGTGCCTTTCTTTACTGTTATTCAATGTGATCTATTACTATAATTCTCCCCCGAATACAGAAACAGATCTTGTTTTCGCTTAATCTCTATTTCTGTAAGATAGACTGATGATACTATATTAAACATAGCATTTCCGTCACCGCGTGTAATTTAAGAGGACTGTGTGTATATTGAAGTTTACTTTTTTTTCTTTTGGTCTCCAGTCACAGTTCCCAGGTCAGACAAATAATTAAAGCTGAGTTTTCCCCAGCCTCACAGCCCCGTTCATCTCTTTTCACAACTGTAAGTGAGATGAATTGGACAATTAGTGGCCTAGGGGGTGGTATCACCAAGACCGTTCCCACCGTACACTGATCGCTGGATCTGTATTCAGGCCAGTTTTGCTTTATCTGTACTTTCTAAAGCCCCTTGTGTAGTAAAGTAAATTGGCAACAGGCACAAGAGGTGACCAATAACTAAATAATGTTCTAAACATCGTTAGAACAGACACAGAAACGACAATGTCTGTTCACCAAGATCCTCTCTCATACAACAAAGTCACCTACAGACTCTGCTCTATTCTAACCGAGATGTGCTGCAAGATTCTCTAGAAGGAAGGTTGGACTTCATAGCTATGGTCCTCAGGTTTGCATGGGTTCCTTCAAATCTTAGTGTTTCTACATATCTGTTCTCTAAGCTTTTACGACACTAAAATGTCAGTTCTCTTAAGATCCTCTATTATAGCAAAGTCAGCAGGTAATATTAAAGAGGTTTCTCTATTTCTAATCTATGGATAGATGTTCTGCAATATTCTAGGTCAGACTCTACAGCTATGGTCCTCGGATTTGCATTTGTACTTTCAAATCTTAATATTTTAACATGTCAGTTCTCGAAGATCTTCTCTGTTACATTAGAACAGACATTAAAATGTCTGTTCTCAAAGATGTCCTCTATTACAGCCAAGTCCTCAAGTAATGCTGCAGACTTTGCTCTAGTCTATCATATGGATAGATGTTCTGCAAGATTCTCTAGAAGGTCGGGATCTACAGCTATGGTCCTCGGATTTGAAATTTTTCCTTCAAATCTTATATTTTACACGTTTGCTCTCTGAGATATTTTCTATTATAGCAAAGTCCTTAAGTAATGCTAAAGACTTTGCTCTAGTCTAACCTATGGACAGATGTGCTGCAATATTCTAGGTCAGACTCTACAGTTGCATGTGTTCCTTCAAATCTTAAAGGGAATGTGTCATCAAAAAATGACTTATTGTTTTACTCACATTTTTATGTTAAACACATTTTGTAGGAATTTTTGGTTATGTTTTTTTTTTTAATTTTCCAGATCACTTTCAATATTTTTTTTATCACAAGGCATTATGGGAAAGGAGCTGGAAAGCTCACTGCGCCCTCTATAGGTTGTAACAAATCCTCAATTTACTTCTGATTCACTGAATCTTTGAGAAGCAAAAAGGAATAATTGTCAAGCCAATATTGCTCATCCACATACGCGTTTCGGGGTTTTGCCCCTCATCAGTGTAGAGCAGAGCGATATTGGCTTGACTATTTTTTTAAATAATTCTTAAGTCCTGCAGTTTTCACTTTGGCCACTAGGCCAAATAATAGTCTGACACTTCCTGCTCTGTTTAGAGAGCTTTTCAGCAGTGTGCTCATTATCAGCACAAAGAGGGTCACACTGAAAGGAGACACCATTGTGTACAGATAACACAGGATCCACCAGTCACAAGAGGAGATGTCACAGCTCCCTCTCTCCCCTCCCTTCACAGTGAAAACTCTCCTATACAAGTCTATGGGACAGAATCTGTCTTAAGAATCCTATTTGCATGAAGCTGCTGTAAAGTATCTCTCTGACTGCTGTTAAAGCAGTGCAAACAAGAATGTCTTCCCCACAATCATATATAGACGGCCGAATAGAGAAATCTACAATCGGGAAATAAAAACGATGGAGGAAAAGAATATGGATCAGGGGATTGATTTAATAAGGAAAAAAAAAAAATTGGCGACAGATTCCCTTTCATGTTTTTACATGTCAGTTCTCGAAGATTTTCTCTGTTACATTAGAACAGACATTAAGATGTGCTGCAATCTACTCTATAAGGAAGGCCAGACTCTACAGCTATGGTTCTCAGATTTTCCTTTGTTCCTTTGAATCTTAGAGTTTCTACATGTCTGTTCTCTAAGCTTTTAGGACACTAAAATGTCAGTTCTCGAAGATCCTCTCTATTATAGCAAAGTCAGCAGGTAATACTACAGATGTTTCTCTATTTCTAATCTATGGATAGATATTCTGCAATATTCTACATACTCATAGTCTACAGCTATGGTCCTCAGATTTGACATTTTTCCTTCAAATCTTATATTTTACATGTCTGCTCTCTGAGATCTTCTCTGTTACAGCCAAGTCCTCAAGTAATGCTGCAGACCTAGCTCTAGTCTAACCTATGGACAGAGGTGCTGCAAGATTCTCTAGGAGGAAGGCCAGACTCTACAGCTATGGTCCTCAGATTTGCATTGGTTCCTTCAAATTTTAATGTTTTTTACTTGCCTATTCTTTAAGACTTTCTCTATTGCAGCAAAGTCCTCAAGTAATTCTGAACACTTTGCTCTAATTTATAATCTATGGACAGATGTGCTGCAAGATCCTCTAGAAGGAAGGTCAGGCTCCACAGCTACGTTCCTTAGATTTGCAAGATCTTCAAATCTTAGTGTGTCATGTCCCAACACGCCAACGCCAGGTTTTTGGTCTATTTTGCAACAAAACCACTTTTGACGCCATATTCTTGTTGTACACCAAAACTAGGCGCATTATACGCCGGGCACGACACTTTGCAATGCGCCTAAATATGGTGCGCTGTGCCTATTGAGGCGTATTACATGTGTTATGCGCCTCCGTCAGGGAATGCACCTCGATAGGTGCATTATATATACTACCATGATATGATATGTGCCAAGAGTTGCGCAATGCGCCTTTTTTGCCGTGATTCGCCTTTTAGGCGCAATGCGCCTTTTTAGGTGCAATGCGCCTTTTAAGGCACATTAAGTTTTGTATGCAAGGAATACCTGATGCCAGATTTTTGGAAGGATCGGACTTTCGGGCCGCACTTTACACTGATTAAATGTTCCTAAAACTGGCATAGATACGCCACTTTTCTGACATCTCGCCCTTAGGCTATGTTCACACGGCTTATTTGCGGGGCGTAATTACGCCGTGTGGACGGGGGAGGGAGCGGGGGGCCGGCACCACGCCGGCCCATAGACTATCGTTACAAACGGCGCGGATAAACCGCAAGTAAATGACATGTCACTTATATCCCCCCGCGGCGGATTCGCCGAGCAGGTAGAGGAGACGTAATCCATAGTTCTCTATGAGAACTATGGATTACCGTAATGACTGGGACGGATTCCAGCCGTAATTGGCACAGTACGGTGCGAATTATGGACTGAAATACGTCCCATTTTAAGCCGTGTGAACATGGCCTTAATATTTTACATGTCACTTCTCTGAGATCTTCCCCATTACAGTAAAGTCCTCAGTTCTCAGATTTGCATTTGTTCTTTGAAATCTTAAAATGTTATCCTCTCTCTCTCTGTCTTAGTAAATATCTAACTTATTTCCTGTTTTACCACGTCCATTGCGACAGAGGATGATGATAACAATAACCAGGGTACTCATTCATCTATGGAGATCTATTAGAGATTGAGAAGGTATCAATAAATTGAGATGCCATACTTAAAGAATGGTTTATACCACGGTCAGAATATAATTTTCACATCAGGCGTGTGCTGGCTATAGGAGAACCAAGGGGAGGGGTAACATATAGAGCCCCCTATCACCCATTCAATGATGATTAATGGGCAAGAGATAACAGCTTCATGTTGTCAAACAAAACCTTAAATGGGGAAATGAACGAGTTTCTCCCCAGCCCGCTAGTGCAAAGTCATTAAAATATGATAATGAAAAATAACTCAATTAAAGAGCCTTCCAGCTCTGACCTTCTCTCAATTAACAGACAAAGCTTCTGCACAAGTGACCTAAATTTAGACTAAAGATTCTCATTACTCAGCGATTGCCGATGCGTGGGATTAAAGGCTACTTAAATATAATAAAGAGAATCATTAATTACCGATAACTAATAAACACCCATACATCGAACCAGCAGTAAAAAACTGGAACCTGGTAACTGTTTCACTGCTGGACAGAACACATGGCAGCTATTGTATACATTGCAGCTAACAAAACGGGAAAGATTAACCAGTTCCTGCCCGGCCCATTTACCCCACTTACCCCTCCTCCCTGACCAGGCACAGTTTCCTTTTCTTTAGTACTTGCAGCAATGGTTTTTCTCACTTGGCTTATTCTTATTTTTTTTTTACTTTTTTCAATGAAAAGTGTAAAGTATTTTTACACTAGCATCTTTTTTTTACATCATATGAGGAAAAATAGTAAAAAAAAAAAAGTCTGTTTTAAACTTTTTTTTTCATTTTATTTTTTACAGTAAAAATGGAGGTAAAGTAAGTTTTGTCTTATGCATGGGGTTTTTATATTGGATTTTTTTTAATTATATGAGGAAAAAAAGAAAAGAAAAAATGTGAAAAACAGACTTTTTACTATTTCAACAGCAAAAATAAAGGTACAATAAGGTTTGCATTATGTAAGGAATTGTCATTAGATTTTTTTTTTTTTTTTTTTAAATCTATGGGCCACATGTATGAAAACTGTCTAGGTCTAAAAATCACTTTGTTGCCCATAGCAGCCAATCAGAGCCCATAGCAACCAATCAGAGCCCATAGCAACCAATCAAAGCGCCCCTTTAATTTTTTCAGAGCACTATATGAAATGAGACGGGGGCTCTGATTGGTTGCTATGGGCAAAAAAGTGAGTTTTAGACCTAGACAGTTTTCATACATGTGGCCCTATGTGAGGAAAAATAGTTAAAACAAGACTGTTTTTCACTGTTTTCATTTTGTTAACATCTAATTTTTTTAAATTATATGAGGGGAAAAAAATAAAATACAAAATGTGAAAAACAGACCTTTTTACAGCAAAAATGGAGGTACAATAAGTTTTGCATTATGTAAGGAATTTTTACGTTCGATTTTTTAAAGAATTATATGAAGGAACAAAGTTAAAAAAAAAAAAAACAGCAAAAGTGGAGGTAAAATAAGTTTTGCGTGATATCACTTTACCATCAAGGACATTTACATACAGAGGTCATATAACGTTTTCGGGTCCTCTAGGGCATGGTTAAAAGTTGGGGTTTCGTCTTTTAGATGCTTTTTTTAATTAATATTTTATGTTTTTTAAGTATATTTTAGATAGTTAGTCCCCCATAAGGTCAGAAAAAAACCTCTGGGATGATCATTTTAAGGTAACTTTTTTTTTCTCTTTGTCGATTTCTATAAGTACCGTAATATAATAGCCCTAGTTTCGGCTGTTAGAGGCTTTTTTTAATTCACGTTTTATTTTTTAGGTATTTTTTTAAAGTATATTTTAAATATTTAGCCCCCACCAAGGTCAGAAAAAAGACCTCTGAGTAGGGGGTAGGTCATTTGTAATTGACTCTTTTTTTTTCTCTTTGCGGGTATTAATAACTGATATGTTAACCCAGTGGTCTGCAAAATGCGGCTCTCCAGCTGTTGGGAATCTACAACTCCCATCATGCATTTATATAATGTATATCAGTGGTCATGATGGGCGTTGTAGTTTCCCAACAGCTGGAGAGCCAAACTTTGCAGACCAATGTGCTAGCCCCCACTTCAGCTGTAATTTTTTTAAAAAATTTTTTGTGTTTATTATTTTTTAAGTTTATTTTACATATTTATATTTTACATATTTAGCCTCACATACCATCAGAAAATGTTATCTAAAAAATTTTTTTTAGATAACTTTTTTTTTCTTTGTCGCTTTCTGTAAATGATATACTAGCCCCAGTTACAGGGGAAATAGAGCCCCTGAAGCCACTGCAGAGCTTATCTGGAAAGAACCAGCAGCTCATGCCGTCACATGACTATCGGGTCCAGGAAGCCAGGAGGCTTCTTGTCTATCTCTGTATACAGTATAATTGAGCACAGTATACACAAAGATCGGCAAAGCAGGGACGGTAATAACCCATCCCTGCCTTCTCAGTGGAGAGCCCGGCTGCCGCTGACAGCTGGCTCTCCACTCGTGCAGCTGCACAACATCCATGCAGAGTTAGGGCAAGTCCCCACAGCACGGGTTTTCGGCTGTTTTTTCACCAGTTTGCAGTTTTGCAGACCGTCTGAAAAACCGGCCGAAAATTAGCACAATTGGGCTCTACGGAAAACCCGTGCAGCAGTCCCCACTGCACGGGTTTTCAGCCCAGCGGTTTTTCCCCCGCAAAACATTCTCCATGCACATTCTTCCGTCCGGTTTTCTGACGGAATATGTGCAAGTGAATGTGAAGGGGGAGGGCTCATCGCGGAGAAAAGCCGCCCCCCCCGCCCCCTGCGGCCGTGTGCACGGCACACAAACCGGACAAATACTGGTCGGATAAACCGACCGGTATTTGTCCATTGCCGTGTGAACGCGCCCTTAGGGTACGTTCATACGGCGTGTTGGGTCCATTTGAACATACGTCCTTAGATGCGTATTTGGGTCCGTCTAGATCAGGGGTGTCAAACTGCGGCCCTTCAGCTGTTGGGAAACTACAACTCCCAGCCTGCCCACTGTTATAGGTTATATAAATGCATGATGGGAGTTGTAGTTTCTCAACAGCTGGAGGGCCGCAGTTTGACACCTGTGGTCTAGATGGACCCAAACACGCATCTAACAATGAGCTGTATGATTTTACACTGCTCGCAATGTAAAACATGCATCAGCGTTCAGACGAGTGATCACCGATGCGCGTCTCATTGTGTCCGTCCCAAGAATTGACATGTCAATTCTTAATCCGAAAGACGCAGCAGGCGCCCTATTTAAAACTATAGGGTGCGATCCTGCTGCTTCCAACACACAGCTGCATGTTGGATATGTGTTGGATCCGTTTAGGATCCGATCGACAAGGCGTATTTGGATGCGATTTTCAGATCCAAAAACGCTGTGTTTATATACCTTTAGATGTTGACAGCCCACACGTTTATAGTCTATCGGCATCTAGTAGTATGATGTTGTACCGTGTTAGCCATAGAAAGTAGTAGAAGAGTGAAGAAATCAGGCGATACCTTTTAGAGGCTAACTGAGTATATTTGATGGTGAGCTTTCTGAAGAAGGGAGCTAGTTCTCTCGAAAGCTCACCATCAAATATACTCAGTTAGCCTGAAAAAGGTATCGCCTGATTTCTTCACTCTTCTATCGGCATCTAGTCAAGCACATGAGCAGGCCCGTTGCTTTAGGTTTAGCGTACCATAGTCATATCCAGTGATTTAAGCATTCCCTGTCTCAGTGGTTCAGTATCAATTACAAAGAATTGCATCCCATGACTTCAGCAGTAACGTTGCAGGATCTTGATGGTTATGACTAGGTTTTAAAAGGCTATGACTAGGTTTTCTGTTGCAGCTATAGGAAGCAGTGAATCAGATCTACGCATAGCTTTGCTAGACACAGTGAGCCACAACTTCACACTGTTTTACGGACAAGACTCCTCAGCGGGCTATAGATGCTGCTCTCCTTGTAGAAAGACATTACTGCCTTTTTAAGCAGCATGTTCAATGGGTACATTACACTGCTGAGTATTAAAAGCAGAGGTATTTTTTCTGCTTTACATATTCTACGACCTAATAAAACTTTGTAGACAGACAAGTTTCTATAAACTTCTTCCATATGATGAAACTCACTGCGGTACTGTGTTTATTAATAACATTAGTAAAACCCCTTAGATTTATTTCCTGTTGCAGATTCAGCACAAACATATCCTGCAGCACTGAACGGAGGTTTTCATCGCTCACATCAGCCAACCTCCCTTAGCTTAGATGGGTATTCTCACCACATTGATTAGCTTTAAACATTTAGGTAAAATTATAGACTATTACCAAATACATTGCTGTTCTGATTTTGATTCCTTTCAGAGTAAGAGCAGTTCTTATCTCATGTTCGTGTACACAAGCTGACCTAGGTTATCAACCACCTCTGTCTGCTCTAGCAGCTCCAGTAGAGGTGGTGATGTACTCCGTGCCTTGTCGGGAGCTTGTATATCTATGTTACTGGCTAACGTTAACCCTTTAGAGTTCTGTAGCATTGTTCCCTGTTGTTAATACCTCTCCATTACCAAAGTCCCTCTAACCAGCTCAGCTAGGAATAGCAGAGCTGAAAGATCAGTCACTGCTGTCGACCCGCCCACAGCCTGAACAGGAAGTGTGAGCCTGAAGCTATAGAACCACCCACAGTTGTGACAGGAAGTGGGAGCCCGAGGCCGTAGACCCGCCCACGGCCTGAACAGGAAGTGGGAGCCTGAAGCTATAGAAGAGTGTTTCTCAACTCCAGTCCTCAAGACCCACCAACAGGTCAAGTTTTCAGGATTTCCTCAGTGTTGCACAGCGGATATAGTTAGCATTGTGCAGGTGATATAATTATTGTCAGTGCATTCTGTGGGAGGTCCTGAAAACCTGACCTGTTGGTGGGTCTTGAGGACTGGAGTTGAGAAACACTGCTATAGAACCACCCACAGCCTGAACAGGAAGTGGGAGACTGACGCTATATAACTGCCCACAGCCTGAACAGAAAGTGGGAGCCGCAAGTTTTAGAACCACCCAAAGCTTGATTAGGAAGTGCGAGCCTGAAGCTGTAGAACTGGTCATAGCCTGAACAGGAAGTGGGATCCTCAAGCTGTAGAACCACCCACAGCCTGAACAGGAAGTGGGATCCTGATGCTGTAGAACCACCCACAGCCTGAACAGGAAGTGGGAGCCAGAGGCGTAACTTCAAGCTCTTGGGCCCTGGTGCGAAAAGTGAAATGGGGCCCCCCAGTTACCATGCACCATTTACAATGCTGGTATCTTCTTATGTGGCAGGAGGGCTTTTGGGCCCCCTCAGGCTGCTGGGCCCGGTAGCGACTGCTACCGCTGCACCCCCTGTAGCTACGCCCCTGGTGGGAACCTGAAGCTGTAGAACCACCCACAGCCTAAACAGGACGTGGGCGCCCTTAAGCTGTAGAACTGCTCACAGCCTAAACAGGACGTGGGAGCCTGAAGCTGTAGAACTGCCCACAGCCTGAACAGGAAGTGGGAGTCTGAAGCTGGCTGCGAAGAGCAGGCTCCGTGGAAAAGCATGGTGAGAATACCCCTTTGATCCAGGTCTCAAAAACAAGAAATACTCATCACAGGACTCTAACCAGGACTATGGGGGACATGTATGAAAACTGTCTAGGTATAAGACTTTCTTTGTTGCCCATAGCAACCAATCGGAGCTCCCCTTTCATTTTTTCAGAGCACTATATGAAGTAAAAGGGGCACTCTGATTTGTTGCTATGGGCAACAAAGACAGTCTTAGGCCTAGACAGTTTTCGTACATGTGGCCCTATGTTTTTAGATTGTGAGAGAAAACCAGCAAACTCCGCAAACCCACACAAACATGGAAGGAACATAGAAACTCCACGCAGATGTCATCCTTGGTCAGCTTCAAATCAAGGATCGTATTGCTAACCATCTAACATGGCACCTTGCTGAGGAAGGTGGGGACACATCTTAGCTAAATCCGAGAGTCACATTTAGCATAGCTTTCTCCTCGGAAAACAATGGCCCTCATTTACTATTACTGTCTAAAAAGTAGACCACGTAAACTTAGAAAGACAATCTAAAAATGTGCCAGATTTATCACGGTGGCTCATGCGGTCTGATGCATTTACTGCATCTTTAAAGTTGTTTAGTTTTTTAAACCAACTATTAGTTGTCGTACATTTATTTCAGCATTTTGGCGTATTTTTGGTCACGACCCCGACCCCACAAAGTCACTTTTCTTGAACCCAAGCCGCCATGTCGGAAAGGTTGTGAAAATGTGTCTGCGACATGCTGCATCCAAAATGTGCCATTTTATGCCTGATTTTATGAAACTTTTCTGGTTCAACCAAAATAGTATGAGGGCCAATGTATTTAATAACAATTCATTACAGTGAGAGTCTGGTTATCCTTCAGTTATTATATTTGTTTCACCTACATGTTAGGAAAAACATATATTAGGAGAACCAAAAGAAATTACAGACAGGTCTGTTTTAGTGAATAATTTTGTTCCCTGTGAAATAATAATTCTGGAGCCTCTTCTCTTCTATCTCTGTGTTGTGCTGTTCCTCTGTTATTCCTCCTAGAAATGTATCACTGAATCAGTCAGGTGGGCGTTACCAATCCAGTTTTTGAATGGGTGTTGTCCTTGCACACACAGTCAGCAGTGATTGGACAACGTCAGACTGTGCAGGACAAAACCTCAATTGGTAACTCCCATTTGACAGATTTGTGATACATTTCTAGGAACTCTGAGGAATGATTTCATGCTTCAGAATAGTTATTTCATAGGGAACACAAATATTTACAACAGACATGACAGGAACGACAACAAGTCATAGGGTATACTCACACGGCTTATTTTGACGTGGTTATGGACGAGGTTTTCACCTATAGGGTATGTTCACACGGCTTATTTTGACGTGGTTATGGACGAGGTTTTCACCCATAGGGTATACTCACACGGCTTATTTTGACGTGGTTATGGATGAGGTTTTTTAGAGCGTTTCCGCTCCCAAAACCTCACCTGAAACACGCTTCTTCAGAAGAGATTTTAGGCCCTGTTCACACGACGGATTTGGCCGCAGTTATGGCCGCGGGTTTCGACGCGGTTTCCGCGGCCATAACCACAGCCAAATCGTGCCTAGATTATTAACATGGTTTCCTATGGGAAACAGCGTTAATATTCACACTGCGCGGGTTAGGCCGTTGCTCCGGGGCCGCGTACAGACCCGTGAGTGTGAAGAACTCTCCTGTCATTTCCTGACAGGTGTGCTCTGCGCAGCGACCGCGGGCAGCGCTGCAGGTGTTGCCACGGGTGGTGCACGGCTGGGATGCGGCTAGCGCCGCAGCTTTCCCCCTGCTCTTAATTTGCATAGAGGCAAGCCCTCGGCGCAAGCCGCGCCCCTCCCGCAGCGAGGCCACGCCCACCGCCCGCACCGCAAACCCACGTCGTGTGAACGGGGCCTTAGAGGCGTTTCTCGGCGACGTTTTGGATGAGGTTTTCGACGAGGTTTTCACCCATAGGGTATACTCACACGGCTTATTTTGACGTGGTTAGGGACGAGGTTTTCACCCATAGGGTATACTCACACGGCTTATTTTGACGTGGTTAGGGACGAGGTTTTCACCCATAGGGTATACTCACACGACTTTTTTTGACGTGGTTATGGACGAGGTTTTCACCCATAGGGTATACTCACACGGCTTATTTTGACGTGGTTATGGACGAGGTTTTCACCCATAGGGTATACTCACACGGGTTATTTTGACGTGGTTATGGACGAGGTTTTCAGAGCGTTTCCTCGCCCAAAACCTCGTCCAAAATGCTTCCAAAATGCCCCCAGTTCATTTTATTGATTCCTATGAAAAACCTCGTCGTAGTTCACACACGACGAGGCTTTTACAAGCTGCTTTGGAAGCGATAAAAAAGAAGTGTCATGTCAATTCTTGAAGCGTGTTTTAGGCGCATTTTAGGCGCGTTTTTTGTCCTGGCTATTAGTTTGTATGGGTGAAAACCTCATAGAAAACCTTATCCAAAACCTCGCCAAGAAACGCCTCTATAACCTCTTCTGAAGAAGCGTGTTTCAGGCGAGGTTTTGGGAGCGGAAACGCTCTGAAAACCTCGTCCAAATAAGCCATATGAACATACCCATACAAATTAATAGCCAGGACAAAAACTGTGCTGAAAACGCGCCAAAAACCACGCCGAAAAACGCGCCTAAAAGATGCTTCAAGAATTGACATGACACTTCTTTTTCAGCGCTTCCAAAGAAGCGTGTAAAAACCTTGTTGTGTGTGAACTACACCGAGGTTTTACATAGGAAACAATTAAATGAATGGGGGGCGTTCTGGAAGCGTTTTGGACAAGGTTTTGGACGAAGGAACGCTCCAAAAACCTCGTCCAAAACCACGTTAAAATACGCCGTGTGAACCTGGCCTAAGGGGTGTTCATACAGCTTATTTGCAGGTCGTATTTCGTGGCGTAGTTGCACTGCAATACGCCTGAAGTATGGCCCACAAATACAGTAAAATCATAGCATTCATTGAGGGGGTGGATGGGGACCGGGCCAGAGTATTTAAGAAGTATGCGCTAAAACAATAGGCATATAGCGGCGCGCGCAGTACACATCGCTATACGCCTGCTTTTATGTCACCCTAAGACAATAATATCTCCAAAATACCTTTGGTTCCACTTGACATGTTCATAAGATTTATAAGTGTACATCTGTTACACGCATATATGCATTGAATCATTATGTGCCTGGGCTTATATTCTTAGTACTTTTTCATTTTTGATTAGGAGTGTTGTGCGGCACAGTAAATATAAACCATTATGCCAAGTCATAGGACCACGTTACAATATCTTGCATGCATAGGCAAATTTTCATTCTGTTACAGGCAGTGTAATAATTATTTATATCCTATTCTAACAACTTAATACTTCCTTTATGGCCTATGATATCCTATATGATAAACAGCTGTCACGAGCAGCGCTCCCCCAGCCCACGGCCAGATTGTTGGTGCATATAGCTGTAGTTAGCGACTGTCAACCTGTGCATTTTCCAGCACTGACTTTTGGCTAATCCTGACCCATTTATAATTAAATTTGGCCTGTCCTGACCTCATGCCAGTGACCCGCTTACAAAAGTATGCTGCCTGCCATGTCTCCCTTCTGTATCATGGTTAAAGCCAAGCTCCCTTGTAGGGGTTGAGGGTGCAGACCAGAGGCTTATTAGACTCCACTCCTTACGCCAGACTTGCAGCCTATATACAGCTATGTATAACAGAGAAAAAACATGCTCTATATTCAGTCTTTAAAGTAAGCAAACTATAATAAGTAAGGCCACATTTTGTATTCTGATTAATTTGACTTGTTCCTCCTATTAGTGTGTAGTGTAGAGAGGCGCTACAGACTGCCAACCAAGGCATGCACCTCACTAATACACGTAAGAGCAGTACAGGACATGTAGTACCGCACTATACTGTAGAGAGGGGCTATAGACCGCCAATCACTGCATGTACCTCACTAATACAAGTAAGAGCAGTACAGGACATGTAGTACCACGCTGTACTGTAGAGATGCGCTATAAGACCACCAACCCACGGGCATGCACCTCACTAATACATGTAAGAGCAGTACAGGACATGTAGTACCGCACTGTACTGTAGAGAGGAGCTATAGACCCCCAATCACTGCATGCACCTCACTAATACATGTAAGAGCAGTACAGGACATGTAGTACCACACTGTACTGTAGAGAGGTGCTATAGACCACCAATCACTGCATGCACCTCACTAATACATGTAAGAGCAGTACAGGACATGTAGTACCGCACTGTACTGTAGAGAGGCGCTACAATACCACCAATCACTCCATGTACCTCACTAATACATGTAAGAGCAGTACAGGACATGTATAGAACGCACTGTACTGTAGAGAGGAGCTATAAAAACACCAATCACTGCATGCACCTCTCTAATACATGTAAGAGCAGTACAGGACATGTAGTACCGCACTGTACTGTAGAGAGGAGCTATAGACCACTAATCACTGCATGCACCTCACTAATACATGTAAGAGCAGTACAAGACATGTAGTACCGCACTATACTGTGGAGAGGCACTATAGACCACCAATCACTGCATGTACCTCACTAATACATGTAAGAGCAGTACAGAACATGTAGTACTACACTGTACTGTAGAGAGGCGCTATAGACCACCAATCACTGCCTGCACCTCACTAATACATGTAAGAGCAGTACAGGACATGTAGTACCGCACTGTACTGTAGAGAGGCGCTATAGACCACCAATCACTGCATGTACCTCACTAATACATGTAAGAGCAGTACAGGACATGTAGTACTGCACTGTACTGTAGAGAGGTGTTATAGACCACCAATCACTGCATGTACTGCACTAATACATGTAAGAGCAGTACAGGACATGTAGTACTGCATTGTACTGTAGAGAGGCGCTTTAGACCTCTAATCACTGCATGCACCTCACTAATACATGTAAGCAGGGGCGTCGCTAGGCTGTTTTATTCGGGGCTCGGGCCCCGAATAAAACCCCCTGTGCCCCGAACCTCCCGGGCTCCAGGCCGCTGCCATGGGCCTGGAGCACCGACTGGCCCTGCAGCTACATGTGCGTCCGCTGGACACACATACAGCCGAGGGCTTCTGCGGAGCAGAGAGCGAGCGCTCCCTGCCCCGCAGACAATGTCGGACCGTCTCCGGGTCCGACACAGCGGGGCCGCCGGGTCCTCATTGCACTGAGGACCCGCCGCGGCCCCATGCTGCTCAGCTGGCAGCGGCGCGATGTAATGACCTCATCACGCCGCTGCCTCTCCTCGGGCGCACAGCGCGTCATAGGTCGTGCGCCCGAGGAGCTGCCGGAGGAGCGCGGGCTGAAGAGGAAAGAAGAGGAGCGCGCTAACCGGGGGAGTTAAGGTGAGTATTAATGTTGTTATTTTTATAGCGTTTACCTGCCTCGGTGCCCCTATATACTGCCTGTGGCCCCCTATACCTGCCTGTGGCCCCATATACTGCCTATGGCCCACTATATACTGCCTGTGGCCCCCTATATACTGCCTGTGGCCCCCTATACCTGCCTGTGGCCCCCTATACTGCCTGCAGCCCCCTATACTGCCTGTGGCCCCATATATACTGCCTGAGGCCCCAGTTTTACTGCCTTAGGCCCCTGTGGCCCCATATACCTGCCTGTGGCCCCCTATATACTGCCTGTGGCCCCCGATACCTACCTGTGGCCCCCTATATACTGCCTGTGGCCCCCTATACCTGCCTGTGTCCCCCTATATCCTGCCTGTGGCCCCCTATATACTGCCTTTGGCCCGCTATATACTGCCTATGGCCCCCTATACTGCCTGTGGCCCCATATATACTGCCTGTGACCCCATATATACTGCCTGCGGCCCCCTATACTGCCTGAGGCCCCATATACTGCCTGAGGCCCCATATACCTGCCTGTGGCCCCAAATATATTTCATGCGGGCCCATATACTGCCTGAAGCCCCTATATACTACCTGTTGCCCCATATACTGTCTATGGCCCCCTATACCTGCCTGTGGCCCCTATTAAAGTGCCTGTGGCCCCCTATACTGCCTGTGGCCCACTATTGCTGCCTGGGGCCCTTTATACCTGCCTGTGGCCCCCCTATACTGCCTGCGGCCCCCGATAATGCATGTGGCCCCATATATACTGCCTGAGGCCCCATATACCTGCCTGTGGCCCCATATATACTTCCTGTGGCCCCCTATTCTGCCTGTGTCCCCCTATACCTGCCTGTGGCCCCCTATATACTGCCTGTGCCCCCCTATATACTGGCTATGGCCCCCTATACTGCCTGTGGCCCCATATATACTGCCTGCGGCCCCCTATACTGCCTGTGGCCCCATATACCTGCCTGTGGCCCCATATATACTTCCTGCGGCCCCATATACTGCCTGTGGCCCCATATACTGCCTGAAGCCCCTATATACTGCCTGTTGCCCCATATACTGTCTATGGCCCTCTATACCTGCCTGTGGCCCCCTATATATTGCCTGTGGCCCCCTATACTGCCTATGGCCCCCTATACCTGCCTGTGGCCCCCTATACCTGCCTGGGGCCCCCTATACTGCCTGTGGCCCCATATATACTGCCTGCGGCCCCATATACCTGCCTGCGGCCCCATATAACTGCCTGTGGCCCCATATACCTGCCTGTGGCCCCATATATACTGCCTGCGGCCCCATATATACTGCCTGTGGCCCCATATACTGCCTGCGGCCCCATATACTTCCTGTGGCCCCATATACTGCCTATGGCCCCCTATACCTGCCTGTGGCCCCCTATTCTGCCTGTGGCCCCCTATAACTGCCTGTGGCCCCCTATACCTGCCTGTGGCCCCATATACTGCCTGTGGCCCCCTATACATGTCTGTGGCCCCCTATACCTGCCTGTGGCCCTATATTCCTGTCTGAGCCCCTATATACCTGCCTCAGTGCCCCTATATCTATATACCTGCTTGAGAGTGCCCCTATATTTATATACCTGCCTGACATTGACCCTATATCTATATACCTGCCTAAGTGACCCTATATTTTATACCTGCCTAATTGAGGGGACCTATACACCTCATAACTGAGGGGACTTATATACCTTTAATTAAGGAGTTGCTGAAAATGTGAGGATTCTAAGATATTTGTGTCCAAATCTGCAGGGACGAGTATTGGCCGGGAGCAATCAGCATGAAGGTGTGAACCGGATGGAGAAGAGAAGGGCAAGTGAACGACGCTGATCAGAAAAAACGTCTCCGGTGAGTCACTAAATGTAACTGCAGTGTAATCACTTATATGTCTGCAGAGCGTCTACATACAACTAGTAACTACCACTATATGGTCACTATATGGGGTAATACAGTCCTCAGCGTCTGTGTACACTGGTGTCTACCACTATATGGCCCCTGTATGGCGGTGGTATATGTAATCAGAGCCTGTGTACAGCTGATAGTCACATGTGGGGGTTGGGTTTGGTCAGGGTCTGGCAGGATTATTTGGTCCTTTGTAGTAGAAGAGTGAAGAAATCAGGCGATACCTTTTAGAGGCTAACTGAGTATATTTGATAGTGAGCTTCCGAGAGGACTAGCTCTCTTCTTCAGACTGATGTTATACAACAAACTGAAAATACACAGACTTTTTATACACACAAGACATGGATCTTCAAAGGATCTTAGAATTCTTAAAAAATAACAAAATGCGAAATATAGGTACAGCAGTTATTTACAACCTGTCAAGAATTAAACAGTCTGGAAAAATTGTGAGGCGTGACGGGAGTGATCAGTAATTATTTCTCTTATCTTTATATGCAATCAGGGGAGATTTGTTGCACTCACAGTTCACACATAGCTTGACATGAAGCTGGCATGCACATCCACACTGCTGACAGTGTACCTGTCCCACAGTCCCAGCAGGTGCACAGAATTAGGGGGACATTTTCCTGCAGGTCTAGCAATGTGGTGTATCTGATTATGTGTATGCAATGTCTGACCACAGGCCTCTATGTGGGGGAAACAGGGCAGCGACTCAGCCAGCGTATGAACTCACACAGATTCACCATTAATAACAGCAGAACTGATCTTCCAGTGGCCGCACATTTCTCTGGAGAAAATCATTCCATGGAAGATTTGCAGGTAACGGTCTTAATGGGAGATTTTAAGACTCAGAGGGAGAGGAAGGAATGGGAATATAAATTAATGCAAAAATTTAAAACTCTGCAAAATGGGTTAAGTATTCATGCCAGCTTCATGTCAAGCTATGTGTGAACTGTGAGTGCAACAAATCTCCCCTGATAAAGATAAGAGAAATAATTACTGATCACTCCCGTCACGCCTCACAAGTTTCCAGACTGTTTAATTCTTGACAGGTTGTAAATAACTGCTGTACCTATATTTCGCATTTTGTTATTTTTAAGAATTCTAAGATCCTTTGAAGATCCATGTCTTGTGTGTATAAAAAGTCTGTGTATTTTCAGTTTGTTGTATAACATCAGTCTGAAGAAGAGAGCTAGTCCTCTCGAAAGCTCAGTATCAAATATACTCAGCCTCTAAAAGGTATCGCCTGATTTCTTCACTCTTCTACTACTTTCTCTGGCTAACACGGTACAACATTATACTACTTGGTCCTTTGTAGTAATAGTTTTGGGACTTGGTTTTGTAGGAGTTTTTTTAGTAACAATCATTTGTCCGGTATATTTGCCCCATGTATAGGTGCATGTTTTGGTGACTGTTTAGGGGTATTACACTGTCATACGGAGGTGAGGGGTTTTGAAAAAGTAAATTTGCCATTGGTGATTTTCATTGTGCTGTGACTGCTGAGGTAGGTATATAGATATAGGGTCACTCTATGTGGAATATGCTGAAAATTAGTGACAGGATCAGAAGGTTTTTCTCTTTAAAAATACATCCTCAGTTCACAATGAGGCGCGAAAAATGTCGTGTGAACCCCGCCCTACTGAGCAAAACACAAAGGGCCCGGGCCCCGGATGTTTTAGGACCCTAGCAACGCGCCTGCATGTAAGAGCAGTACAGGACATGTAGTACTGCACTGTACTGTAGAGAGGAGCTATAGACCACCAATCACTGCATGCACCTCACTAATACATGTAAGAGCAGTACAGGACATGTAGTACTGCACTGTACTGTAGAGAGGCGCTATAGACGGCCAATCACTGCATGCACCTCACTAATACATGTAAGAGCAGTACAGGACATGTAGTACCGCACTGTACTGTAGAGAGGCGCTATAGACCACCAATCACTGCCTGCACCTCACTAATACATGTAAGAGCAGTACAAGACATGTAGTACCACACTATACTGTAGAGAGGAGCTATAGACCAACAATCACTGCATGCACCTCACTAATACATGTAAGAGCAGTACAGGATGTGTAGTACCACACTATACTGTAGAGAGGAGCTATAGACCACCAATCACTGCATGCACCTCACTAATACATGTAAGAGCAGTACAGGACATGTAGTACCGCACTGTACTGTAGAGAGGAGCTATAGACCACCAATCACTGCATGCACCTCACTAATACATGTGAGAGCAGTGCAGGACATGTAGTACCACACTATACTGTAGAGAGGCGCTATAGACAACCAATCACTGCATGCACCTCACTAATACATGTGAGAGCAGTGCAGGACATGTAGTACTGCACTGCACTGTAGAGAGGGGCTATAGACCACCAATCACTGCATGCACCTCACTAATAGAGTTGATTTACAAGTAAAATGTTCATGATAACCGGTAGGATCTTCCATCAGTCACATCTGTCACAGACCCACAGTGTCTGTCAAATTGTATGCTGTAGTGTGGTGTCAACATACAGTGTCCCAAGACAAACCAATGTATGTTGAAAATATTGTATCCTGAGGCCAGTGTGAACTGAGGGACCACTGTATATGCAGACACTGCGGTACAGCTGAAAGGAGTGGATATATACCCATGCATGTAAAAATATCTAAATGGGCTGAATTGATTCATGTTTGTGTCAAGGCTATTTCCTGTACTGATGATAATGTTATAGATGACAACATTAATTAGCGTATCTGCTTGAAACATGTAGATCTCAGTGCCTCACGCATGTATGTTGTCTGTCTCTGCCCAGATATGAAATGTTAATTGAAGCAGCATTATTGTCATTTGTGACAGCTGTGTTAGTATGCAGATGGGTCTGCAGTCACTGGTGTCTCCGTGCATTCCCAGTAGGTGGCTTTTAAATGATTTCGCAAACAAATACATGTTTAAAGGAGCATGGCTCTTAGAGTAATCAAAGATTAGAATCTACAGGTCCGTTAAGATTAGTCTGTACACGGACAAATGTGGCGCTGTTCTTGGACAAAAGGAAACCTTATTTTTATTTCCTAATCCTGGACAACCCCTTTAATGTTCTTAATCCATACAAAGGGCAAAACAAATGGCCTCAGTTACAATTAGTCTAGGACAACGGTGCACAACCTTTGCTGGTCAGAAGGCCACGTTGTCATATCGAACTACTCCCCAGGGTTGCAATAAAATTTAAAAGGAATATTACCATCTAATTAGCATGAAAAGCATGTGCCATAAATGGTTGCTATATGTGGGTTTTGCTTTTAGGACTCAAACATATTGGGAGAATGGGGGTCTCCCTTTCCCCAGTTAGCACTCCAGAGTGAAGGAGACCATACATCTGCCTCTTTTCATTGATTGCTATGGGTGCTATACAGAGCGATTCCAAAATAATGATGCAAAAGTAAAGACTTGTTGTTAAAGGGGTTGTCTCACTACAAAGATTAGCTTTCAACATGTAGGGAACAGAAAATGAAGACTTTTTCCAGATACATTGCTTTATTTATTTATTTTGTTGAGGAGATAAGAGATTTTATCTGCTCTGAGTGCACACAGGTTTCTCTGGTTACCGTCCTGCTCTCCCCTTCTCTCTCTGCTCTTTGTCTTATCTGAGAGCAGGGAGTGGTGTCACCAGAGGTCGGCACACAGGACGCCGGCAGCTTAAAGGGGTTGTCTCATTACATTGATTCATTTTACCCCAGTCCTGTTTTCTTGGTTTCATTTGAATTCAGGGGCGTGTTTTTCTGGCTTCTACTAGGCTGCAGTAGAAGCCAGGTCGTTAGCTATAGCAACCAGTGCTGGCAGCCTATCAGGAGAGATCAAACAGGTCTGTAGCTATAGCAACCAGTGCTGGCAGCCTATCAGGAGAGATTGAACAGGTCTGTAGCTATAGCAACCAGCGCTGGCAGCCTATCAGGAGAGATCAAACAGGTCTGTAGCTATAGCAACCAGCGCTGGCAGCCTATCAGGAGAGATCAAACAAGTCTGTAGCTATAGCAACCATTGCTGGCAGCCTATCAGGAGAGATCAAACAGGTCTGTAGCTATAGCGACCTGAGGAGTTGATGCAGCTCATACAAGAGGGGATATCTAGGAATAAGTCGGACACTTAATGCACATATAATGTTAATGGACATATAATGCAAAGTGAATTGTTTTTGCAAGATTTTTAACATAAAAAGCAGCGATCCTTGTAGCGAGACAACCCCTTTAAAAACAGAGTGTGTTATCTCTAACAAACAAAGGAGACAAATTACATGTTTACCCTGAGCTCTGACGCCTTTTGCACTATAGATAAGTTCTCCTGTTCTCATGTCAGCGCAAATAGAAGAGCTGTCGATACAGGCGCCAATAGGCTAAACACTACTACAGAGCCACCCGTAGCCTGACCAGGAAGAGACATAAGCATTGAATCAAAAACTACCTCTGGCTCAGTGAAAAAGTATGGTGAGACAACACCTTTAGGGTACGGCCACACGGCACTGATCAAATACTCAGAATCCAAGCAGTATTTTATCGTCTTTTGAATGTTTGGGGGACGGTTTGCGAATTTAGTCGACCCCCTAAACATTCAATAGTACATGTTCCGCCCTAAAACCATGCAGAAGAATGTGCATGTTCCAAGCTTTTTGGACAGTTTTCGGATTTAAAATCTGAGCTGTGTAGATTACAGCTTGGATTTTCTAGTTTAGTTTAGGAGATGGTTGACCGTTGACTTGCAGACGGTTTTCAAATCCGAAAACCAGCTCAAAAAGCGACTGAAAACTCTTTCCGTGTGGACTTACCCTTAGGTAAGGGCTTATTGCGGTGTGTATAGTACGCGCCGCAATACACCGTGTGTTTTGGAATTCCAAAGCACGGGGGAGGAGAGGCATCCGGCCGGCCCCATTGACATGCATTGTAAGCGGCGCGAACAATTTACAGGTCAATTCTCCCCCCGCGCATACAATACAATCATATTGTACGCGCGGAGGGGGGGGGGGCGACTTACCGTAACTGTGGTGCGCATTTCGCCGCATATAGAGCGCAAGACGCAGCAAAATGCGTGACAAAATAAGCTATGTGAACATACCCTTAAAGGGAACCTGTCACAAAGGTTATACCCCCCTCGCTGAGGGCAGCACAAGCTAGTGTCAGACCTGCTGTTTCCAGCACTGTATCCCCTATTCTGTAAGATGCAGCAGTTTTAGAGCATTTACCCTCAAATCTTATTCATGAGCAGGTGTTGGCCCCGCCTACCAACGGCTAGCTCCGCCCACTGACAGTTATTCAAATGTTTCTACCTATTCAAAGTAATAGGTTTGTCAGTTGAGGTGGGTGGGGCTAGCCTCCGATTGGCTGGGTTTGAAAAAAAAAACTGACTTCGAATGACTCTTCAGGCTGAAAACTGCAGATTTGAGCATTAAATATTCTTAAACTACAGCACCTTACAGAATAAGGGACACAGCGCTGGAAACAGCAGGTCTGACACTGGCTTGTGCTGCCCTCAGCAAGGGGGGCATAACCTATGTGACAGGTTCTCTTTAAAGTAACATCAGTGATAAAGGGCCAGTGACTGAAAAGCAAAGCAAAACTGATAAGTAGCCGGAAGCATCTTAGTTATAAGGAAAGATTACAAGAATTAAGCTTAGTCTTGAGAAGATGCCTTTGGGGAGATATGATTAATTTGTATACAAACGGCCCCTACAAAAAAGTATGGGGAAAAGTCACTCAATGTAAAATCCACTCAAAAGGCAAAGGGGGCGCTCTCTCCATCTGGAGAAAAAATGATTGGTGATGTTCAGCAGGAGCAGGTGAGGGCTTTAAGAAAGGTTTAGCTACCTAGAGAAAAATGATATTAATACTTATGTAGCTTTATGTAGCTGTATAACATTCTTGTCAGAATGTAGATCCAGTCATTTGGGATCTGGAGTAAAATGTTTTCTTTATCCGCTTATGCACCAGGCCTGAAGAAGCCATAATGAGCAGCTACATTTTGTAGATTTTGCCTCTCTGCATTACATCAGTAATAACTTTTTTTATTTTTTCTATGACGCAGTTGTTAAAGGATTGGTTTTATGCGGGAGTTCTATTTCTTGGGGGCGCAGTTTGAGTTTCCATATAAACTACTGCGTAATTTTTTTATAAAATAATTTCTGCAGCGTGAACATAAAAAAAAAGGTTTTCTGCATTTGCTTTTTCAATTTTTTTTCCTCAAACCAAATTATATTTCCATAAAAATAACCTGTTATTTTTGTTTACAGGTTTATTAATTTTCTGTGGATATTTAAAAGGGGTTCTGCCACATCTCATTTCATCCTCCTGATCCAGCTCTTCAGTCTTGTGTCTCAAAGGGGGCGTGTGTGTTTTTTGAATTGAATTCATGTGACCCTGCGGGTACATCACCGGCCTTTTCCCGCTCTCTAGTCAAAAAAAGGTTTCTTTTTTGTAAAGCATTTTTGGTACTGAGAGGTAAAGATTTTGCCTCCAGGGCAAAGGGTCCTAGGTTCAAACCTGCAGGAAAAAAACTGTTTATTTTTTTCTTTTTCCCAAATGCACAGACCTATTGAGGTTTCTTTTTTTTAAATTTTTTGCACTTTTTGGGGACTAATTACTAAGGTGAGAGGACGGGAGTAGATACAGCCCCCGGGGTTTAAAACACTCTAGCTGCTGAGGGGAAAGGTGATGTCTGAGCATGTGGGGCCGGGAGTGAGGAGCTTTCACCCCCGGTCGACCCCTGGAGCGAGCTGTAAACAATGGAAAACTAAAGGAGCAGCTAAGAAAAAAAACGGGCAAAATTTTTAATTTCTGAGAATGGTGAAAATGTTATTATTTTTATTTAAAAATTCCCCCATCAATTTTTTTTTTCTGGGAAAACCCCCTTTTAATATTTTGTGTTGTGTATTGTATGCAGAATATTTTTTTTTTTATTAAATATTAATTTTTATTTATTTAGTTCCACACCTTTTTGTTTTTTTTTTTTTTCCTTAAAAAGGGTAATAATTCTCTTTTTTATATATTTTATTTTTTTTACATTTTTATTTTTAAAACTCCTTTGTGAATAGGGGTCTGTAGGGCAACACATATTTTGCTCTAACATCAGACTTACTATGCAGACAGCCCTGGGGCCATGGACCCTGGCAATCAAAGGATTAAACGGCAGGGATCGGAGGCTTTCGGTGGTCCCTGCCGTTTACAAAGATTGCTCTAGGAACTGACTTGTTAACTACATGGCACTGGGAGCAGGAAACCCCCTCTGTAGGCAGCAACATCTTTTGGTGTCGCTGCTGACCACGCAGCGGTCGCCATCAAAAGACAGTGCGTCATGGCCTTGAAAAGGGTTGTCTGGTTAATTTTGTTTTTAGTTCATTGTGCTCAGTACGGCCTAAATATTGTTTACAGACTTTATTGAAATGATATGTATAATAGATTGTGAGTTTTTAAGTCACCCCTTCCTACTACAGTCAGTGGGTGACTACGCTATAGAAGCGATGACCTCCTGGGCAGCACACATGCCCAGTAGATAATTATCTGCTGGGTATTCGCACTAGTCAAGAACGGTCGCTTCTAAAGTATAGCGGCCAACCGTAGTTGGAAGGGGTGACATTCTGAACATCTTTATTTAAAGGGGTTTTGCCACACAGTGAGTTCCTTACCTCTTATCTGCTCAGGAGAGAAGATAAACAAATCATGCTGAGTCATGAAGGGCTACAGGGGTGAGAGGGAGGGGGGTGAGCAGAGAGTGAGGAAGAAGGGAGAGTCTGCAATGTTTACTCAAATAATTACGTTATAACCATTCTCTATACAAAATACATATGCTCATTCACTGCACTTTCTCCCCAGCCCCTTGCAAGCTCCTTCATGTTCCCGGTCATCAGATAATTAGTGCAAACACGCAAGTGTGGCCAGATCAGCTCCTGTCAGTGTCCTAGTCGTGTCTAATGTAAACTTTCAGGAAACTAAGGGGGTTCTGAGCAATGCTGTAGTTCTCAGAGGCTTCACTTTTTGTAATCACATATTTAGAAAAGTGATTAAATACCCATTTTGGAGGATCCCACGTCAACACTACATCGTGGCAAAACCCCTTTAAGGCTCTAAAAATAAGAATATCAATAGTGTGAAAACCTACAGTCTAGTGCTATTAAATTGTGATCTCCACAATGGTTACATCGACGTCTCTCTTGGATTTTAGGTCTGGTTTCAGAATCGTAGGGCAAAGTGGAGAAAAACTGAGAGGGGTAGTTTTGAACAAGACGGTTCCAAAGAAGGTACGGGTGAAGTGACCTCCCCCACCAGGAACCTTAGCTCTCCCTCATCAGGAGATTCGGCAAGGGGCAAAAAGGACAACTTGGATGCACAGCAGAGGTAAGGACATAAAATACTCTGCTTGATATTAACAGCATGAGATCATTGCAAATGTGCACAAACTAATTACATAAGAGCTATTGTGAATATGAACTATTTCTGGTACTAACCATAATTGTTCCAAGGACAGAACCCGGGTGCCATCCTGGGATCATGAAAGCTTTGCCCAAACAAATTAATTTATAGTGGACTTCAGAAGACTACGTGATTTTTTATATTTGTTGATTATATTATACCAATATTATACCAGCTTACAGTATCAAGCTCACAGTATAGCAACTGGGCCTGATATATTACAACTACAAACTATGTGACAAATCATTATGTGAAGAAGAATTTATTATATACAAGCTTAAAGGGGTTCTGCAATCACAAAGACAGATTGCATACTGATAGGATACGCCATCCAGGGCCATCTTTTCCATTGGCACACTAGGCAGTTGCCATGGGGCCCCACAAGCTTAGGGGCCCCAAGTGGTGTATGTATGTCACAAGAATACAAGAAACATACCCTAGATCCCTTGGTTGGCTTTACTTATTGAACTCTTTGTATGTTCTTAGAATGTGCACACAGTTAAAAAAAAATGTGGTGGAGAAGGGAGCCAAAGGCTCCCTGCCCTGCCAAATAGTCTTGTAGGTGGAAGTTGTGTGATAATATGGGTGTGCTTGACGAGGATTTGAGGTATGACAGAGTGTGATTTCATGTATTTGGGCAGGGCCCACTGCAGTGCTCTGCCCAGGGGCCCATTATTCTGTTAAGACGGCTCTGACACCATCAACGTCAGATAGGTGCAGGCAGGACTGGGACAAAGTATTCTGGCATCCTGGGCAAATAAGGCACATAGCGCCCGTCTGAAAAATTCAGCCCACTCTATACCTCCTTGCGTCCCATTTTCTGCCTAAGAAGAAGTGGCGCCCTAGGTGATCATCTACCTTCGTTTACCCATCGTCCCGGCCTTGGGTGCAGTTCCCAACTATCTTCAGAACTGGCTCCGGAAACTCACCATTCTTCGCCATGTATTTCAATGGCAGTTCCAAGTACAGCCAAGTAATTGCATTTGGCTAAACTATGAACTCCCATTGAAATGAATGGGGACTGACCGTTCAAGCACGATCACATCTCCGTTCAGAACAAGCAGTTTCGGGTACACGTACTGGGGGAAATAGTGGCTTGGGCGGCCACTCATTATTCATTTCAATGGGAGTTCGGTTGAATTTGAAATAAAAATATGGATTGCTCACCCGCTTGCAGCAGTGCTTGTATCCCGGTGCAATGTTGATATACACTCACCGGCCACTTTATTAGGTACACCTGTCCAACTGCTCGTTAACACTTAATTTCTAATCAGCCAATCACATGGCGGCAACTCGGTGCATTTAGGCATGTAGACATGGTCAAGACAATCTCCTGCAGTTCAAACCGAGCATCAGTATGGGGAAGAAAGGTGATTTGAGTGCCTTTGAACGTGGCATGGTTGTTGGTGCCAGAAGGGCTGGTCTGAGTATTTCAGAAACTGCTGATCTCCTGGGATTTTCACGCACAACCATCTCTAGGGTTTACAGAGAATGGTCCGAAAAAGAAAAAACATCCAGTGAGCGGCAGTCCTGTGGGCGGAAATGCCTTGTTGATGCCAGAGGTCAAAGGAGAATGGGCAGACTGGTTCGAGCTGATAGAAAGGCAACAGTGACTCAAATAGCCACCCGTTACAACCAAGGTAGGCAGAATAGCATCTCTGAACGCACAGTACGGCCAACTTTGAGGCAGATGGGCTACAGCAGCAGAAGACCACACCGGGTGCCACTCCTTTCAGCTAAGAACAGGAAACTGAGGCTCCAATTTGCCCAAGCTCATCGAAATTGGACAGTAGAAGATTGGAAAAATGTTGCCTGGTCTGATGAGTCTCGATTTCTGCTGCGACATTCGGATGGTAGGGTCAGAATTTGGCGTCAACAACATGAAAGCATGGATCCATCCTGCCTTGTATCAACGGTTCAGGCTGGTGGTGGTGGTGTCATGGTGTGGGGAATATTTTCTTGGCACTCTTTGGGCCCTTGGTACCAATTGAGCATCGTTGCAACACCTTGTGGAATCTATGCCACGAAGAATTGAGGCAGTTCTGAAGGCAAAAGGGGGTCCAACCCATTACTAGCATGGTGTACCTAATAAAGTGGCCGGTGAGTGTATAGCTTCTGCTACAATCCTCACAGCCCACCGACTAGACGCCGACATGCGGCTTGCATCCAATTCCAAACAAAGGGTCCAGCGCAGTTAAGGTAAAATCAGAAACTACTTCTTTATTGAAAACCCATATAAAGCCCAGAGACAAACAGCTAAAAGGCTGGGAAACACACTGATGCTGTGATGAAGAATCATGAGATTCGAAACGCGTTAGGCTATGTTCACACGGTGTAATTGCAGGGCGTACAGTACGCCCTACAATTACGCCAGGTGTTTGGGAGTCGCGCTGATATGCGCGTACTCCCGCGACGCGGGGAGGTGGGGGTGGGGGCAGCCCGCCGGCCCCTTAGACTGTCACTGCTCGCGGCGCGTAAGCATCCCGAATAAGTTACATGGTTACATGTCATTTATCTCTCTGCGCGTACAATACGATCGTATTGTATGCCTGGGGAGAGGAGGCGTAATCCATAGTGGATTACCATAATTTCGGCACGCATCTCGCTCGTATTAGAGCGCAAATACGACGTGAAATGCACGCTGAAATTAGCCCCTTGTGAACATAGCCTTAATGTTTTTCCCAGCCTTTTAGCTGTTTGTCCCTGGGCTTTATATGGATTTTCAATAAAGAAGGAGTTTCTGATTTTACCTTAACGGCACTGGACCCTTTTTTTGGAAGCAGTTGTATTCATCTGTATTTGGAGCTCCCCTTGAAATGAATAACTCGTGACCACTCAAGCGCCCTCACTTTTCCGTTCAGAAGAGGTCGTTTCGGGGGCCCATTCTGGAGATGGTGGCTTGGGTGGCCACTCTCCATCAATTCCTGAGTATATCCGGGTGGTTGCATTCAGCTGCACTTGGAAATTCCCAGTCAAAACGAGTGCGGCAGGACCCTATGCCATCAATGTCTGTGGTGGCAAGACCCCTTTGAAGCGGCTCTATCAAGAGCCATATGTTGCCATATCGGGTAGCACTGGAGAAACCAGGCACATTCCTGCCTCCTGTAGTTCGGGCTACATCATAATGAGACTACAGATGAGAGCATGCTGGGTGGTGAATACGATTATACAAATAGCTGCAGGAGATTTAGTTGTGGCCATTTATAACATTATGACAGCTCACTGAACAAAAAAAAGAGCTGCTGCAGGAGAGACCACAGAAGCAAAGACATAATGTTACTTTACAGGAGTCTACATAGAGGAGAAGAGTCTCCCAGAAACATGGGATAGTGGGTAGAAGCTGGGCTCTGTGATCAGGACTCCTAGGAGAGACAGGAAGAGTCCTGCTTACCTTGCCCATAGACCGTGATTGACACACAGTAATACAGGAAAAGTCACTAGGTGAGGCGGGTCGAGCAGGACTTTCACTGTTTTTGTCTATCACAGAGCTCAATTTCTCAGGCTGTTCTCAGTTAGGGCTGCATAAATGCCCTGAATGTATTAAAGGGCTTTTCTTACTACAAAAATTAGCTTTCAACATGAAGAGACAGGTAACTGAAGACTTTTTCTAAATACACTGGTCTATTGATTTTACTTTAGTTATTAGATCAGAGAGATTTTATCTGCTCTGAGTGCACACAGGGTTTCTATGGTTACCTGACCATAAGGCTGCTATCTGGTTAGAGCGGAGAGCAGGGAGTGACGTCACCATGACTGGACAGAGCTCACTCCCTCTCTCCAGATAAAACTAATTATCTCTAACAAGATTAGCTTCTGTATACAGATAAGCAATTCTTTTCAGTCAAAATAGCACCTGTACCTTTTGTATCTAAAGTTCGTCAGTGTGAAGTCTCAGCTAGTTACAGAGAAGCTAAATATGCTAATCACTGCTATAGAACCACCCACAACCCAAGGATACAGAGTGAGTACAAAACTGCTTTTGACTCAGTGAAACAGCTTGGTGAGAAAACCCCTTTAACTCTTCTGACCATCTGGGACAAGCGAGCATGGTGATATTTGCATACTCCTTTGGCTAATTCCAGATACCTAAGCTAGACTGGGCCTCCTCCCAATGGAGGAAGACTCATTTTACGCATGTACGTTGCATAGAGGGGGGTAGAAGTTTATAATGGAGAGTAAATGTGTATGGAAAAAAAAATGGCGTGTACATAAATCTGGCAGAAATGCTCTTGGCCATGAAGAACTTGGGCAGAGATAAAGAAAGAGAAAAGTGTACAACATGCAAGAGCGCACCCTCATGTGACGTCATAAAATCAGACAAGACACGAAATGTGTAACTTCATTTTTACAAAAAGTACTCATTTATTTAAATATATGGAGTAATAGCGCTTATTCCCTGAAGAAAACAATCCAGTTTCTTATTCACCGGGACTTCAAGAAGAATTCTCAGAAACTTTTAAAATGCAGACGTGTCAGAGCCCATATCGACCAGTAAGAGCCCACAGCAACCAATCAGAGCGCACCTTTTATTTCTTACAGTGCTCTGGGAAAATAAAAGCTGAGCTCTGATTGGTTGATGTGGGCCATAATTGGTTGTTATGGGCTCTGATTGGTTGCTATGAGCAACAAGGACAGTCTTACTTCTAGACAGTTTTCATGCATAAGGCCCATTGTGCTCAGCAAAGTAGAAAAAGATGACCAGCAATGAGTTGGACTAACACAACCGAAAAAGATATGGAGGCCAAACTCTCTGGAGCTACGGACTAACTAAAAACCTATTACAGTCCAGAACAACTATCCACAGAGTCACTTTGGCGGACATGTATGAAAACTGTCTAGGTCTAAGACTTCCTTTGTTGCCCATAGCAACCACTCAGAGCCCATAGCAACCACTCAGAGCCCATAGCAACCATTCAGAGCCCATAGCCAAAAATCAGAGTTCCCCTTTAATCTTTTTAGAGCACTATATTAAATTAAAGCGGAGCTCTGATTGGTTGCTATGAGTTCTGACTGGTTGCTATGAGCTCTGATTGGTTGCTATGGGCTCTGATTGGTTGCTATGGGCAACAAAGAGTCTTAGATCTAGACAGTTTTCATACATTTCATCCTATGAGTAAATATCGACTAAACGCCACCTGATCATCATCATCATATCTGGCAGGGCTACCCCTTTAAATGGGTTGTCTCACTACAAGGATTGCTTTTTATGTTAAACATCTTACAAAAACAAGTCACTTTGCAATATATGTGTCCATTAACAGTGTCCTACCTATTCCTAGATATCCCCTCTTGTATAGGCTGCATCAGCTCCTCAGGTCGCTATAGCTACAGACCTGTTCAATCTGTCATGATAGTCTGTCAGCACTGGTTGCTACAGCTACAGACCTGTTTGAGCTCTCCTGATAGGCTGCCAGCACTGGTTGCTATAGACTTACATGACCTGTTCAATCTCTCCCGATAGGCTGCCTGCACTGGTCGCTATAGCTACAGACCTGTTCAATCTCTCCCGATAGGCTGCCTGCACTGGTCGCTATAGCTACAGAGAGGGTCGGGACCAGGCATTTTGGTGCCCTAGGCAAGTACAGTCAATGGCGCCCCCCCCCGCCCCTCCACTCCTAAAAAAATGGCACCCATTCACACTAATTCCTCTCGCCCCTGCGCCAGGTCCTGTCACTAATTTTCTGCACATTCCACATAGCTTCAGTCCATCTCCTCAGCAGTCACTGCACAATGAAAATCAACCCTGACAAATTTGCGTTTTCAAAATCGCTCCCCTCCGTATGACAATACCCCTAACTAACAGTCACCATATAATCCACCGATACATGGAGCAAATCTACCAGACAAATTTTACTAAAAAACCTCCTACAAAACCAAGACCCCAAACTATTACTACAAAGGACCAAATAATCCTGCCAGACCCTGACCAAATGCGACCCCCACATGTGACTATCAGCTGTACACAGGCTCTGATTACATTTACCACCGCCATACAGTGACCAGATAGTGGTAGATACTAGTTGTATGTAGACGCTCTACAGAAATATAAGTGATTACACTGCAGTTACATTTGGTGACTCACCGGAGACGTCTTTTCTGATCAGCGTCGTTCACTTTCCCGTTTCTTCTCCATCCGGTTCACACCTTCTTGCTGATTTCTTCCGGCCAATACTCATCCCTGAGGATTTGGACACAAATATCTTAGAATCCTCACATTTCCAGCAACTCCTTACTTATAAGTATATAAGTCCCCTCAGTTAGACAGGTATATAGATATGCCCTCTCAGTCAGGCAGGTATATGTATATATGTCTCCTCAGTCAGACAGGTATATAGATATTGTCCCCTTAGACAGGTAGGTATATAAATATAGGGGCACTCAGGCAGGTATATGGATATACGGTCACTCTCAGGCAGGTATATGGATATACGGTAACTCTCAGCGGTATAAGAATAGGGTCACTCCAGAGATATATAGTTAGGGCACTCAGGCAGGTATATTGATATAGGGTCACTCTCAGGCAAGTATATTCATATAGGGGCACGCAGGCAGGTTTATAGGGGCATTCAGGCAGGTATATAGCTATAGGGGCTCAGGCAGGTATATAGGGGCACACAGGCAGGTATATAGCTATAGGGGCTCAGGCAGGTATATAGGGGCACACAGGCAGGTATAAAGGGGCTCAGGCAGGTATATAGCTATAGGGGCTCAGGCAGGTATATAGCTAGGGGCTCAGGCAGGCATATGGGGGCTCAGGCATGCGTATGGAGCCACAGGCAGGCGTATGGGGCCCCAGGCAGGCGTAGGGGGTCAGGAGGCGTATGGGGCCACAGGCAGGCATATAGGGGCTAGGCAGGCGTGATGCGGGGCACAGGTAGGTAGTATGGGGGCTCAGGCAGGCTATGGGCTAGGCAGGCGTTATGGGGGCCACAGACAGGCGAATGGGGCCAGCAGGCGTATTGGACCTAGCAGGCGTTCTATGGGGTCTCAGGCAGGCGTATGGGGCCACAGGCAGGCGTATGGGGCCACATGGATGGGGTTTGGGGGCTCAGGCAGGCGTATGGGGGTCGCAAGCCGTATGGGGCACAGGCAGCGTATGGGGGTAGCAGCTTTTGGGGCACAGGCAGGCGTATGGGGGTCAGGAGGCGTATGTGGGCTCAGCAGGCTTATGGGGCCACAGGCAGGCGTATGGGGGCTCAGGCAGGCGTATAGGGGCCACAGGCAGGCGTATAGGGGCTCAGGCAGGCGTATAGGGGCTCAGGCAGGCGTATGGGGCACAGGCGTATGGGGGCTCAGGCGGCGTTAAGTGGCTCAGCAGGGTATAGTGGCTCAGGCAGGCTGTTATATAGGGGCTCAGGCAGGCGTATGGGGCAAGGCAGGCGTATGGGGCACAGGCAGGCGTATAGGGCAAGTATGTATAGGGGCTCACAGGTGGCTCAGGCAGGCTATGGGGCCACGCAGGCTCTCGGGGCTCAGGCAGCGTATGGGGGCTCAGGCAGGCGTTATAGGGGCCAAGGCAGGCGTATAGGGCCAGAAGGCGTATAGGGGCCACAGGCAGCGTTATGGGGCCACAGGCAGGCGTATGGAGCACAGGCAGGTGTTGGGGCCCGGCAGGCGTTAGGGGGTAGGCAGGGTGTATAGGGCCAGCAGTATAGGCACAGGCAGCGTATAGGGGCTTAGGCAGGCATAGGGTTAGGCAGGCGTTATAGGGCCACAGGCAGGTTAGGGGCACAGGCAGACGTATAGGGGCCACAGGCAGGCAAAAATAACATTTATAATCACCTTACCTGCTTCCCTGCCGCGCGGTCCTCTTCAGGCCCCGCCTCCAGCACCGGACGCTCCTCCGGCAGCTCATCGGGCGCACAACCTATGACGCGCTGTGCGCCCGAGGAGAGGCAGCGTCGCGATGACATCACTTCATCGCATCGTGCCACAGCGAGCAGCACGGGGCGCGGCGGGTCCTCAGCGCTATAAGGACCCAGCGGCCCGCTGTGTCGGCCCTGCGGCTTACCGAAGGATCCAGTGATCCTCCGGTGAGCGGGTCCGACACTGTATGCGGGGCAGGGAGCGCTCGCTCTCTGCTCCGCATAAGCCCAGTCAGCTGTATGTGCGTCCAGGCCGCCGGCGCTTCAGGCCCATGGCAGCGGCCTGGAGCCCAGAGGGTTCGGGGCCCCTGTTTGCGCCCCTTAGGGACAGGCAGAGGTAGGCGCCCTAGGCGATCACCTACCTCTGCCTACCCGTTGTCCCGGCCCTGGCTACAGACCTGGCTTCTACTGCAGCAGTAGAAGCCAGTAAACACGCCCCTGAATTCAAAGTGAAACCAAGAGAACAAGACTGAGGTAGGATGAATCAATGTAGTGAGACAACTCCTTTAAGAACCCGGCTATGTTTTGTTTAGAGAACAAGGCCCTTTTTTCTCTGTCATATTTCACTATTTTACCAGCCATAACTTTTTCTGTTTGTAAGGTTACTTAGGTATTTAAATTGTTTATTTTTACAGACATTTTAAAGCATCATTTTTTAACCTATTTTTAGAAATATATAGTTTTATTATAATCACAGAATGCATAAATAAAAACGTTTCCACCATTTTCTTTGTATTGCGTTCATCATTTATCTCAATTTACCAATATTGGAAAAACCTTCTTGTATAAGTTATTACAAATAAGGAAACACCAAACGTGTACATGTCTTTTTATTGCTTATGGACTTATTTAAAGATTCTTTATTGAAGTGTTTTTTTTGTTTTGCATAATATTTAGAATCATACATTCTAGGGTATGTTCACATGATGTACTGCGGCGCGTACAGTACGCGCCGCAGTCCATCGTGTCTTTTGTGAGCTTGCGCTAATACATTGACCTTCATTACTTGTGGCACCTATTTGCCGTGAATAATTGACATGTCACTTATCTCCCCGCGTGTACACAACTTATTGTACGAGTGGCGAGAGGAGGCGTAATCCATAGTTCTCATAGAGAACTATGGATTACTGTAATTTCGGCGCGCATCTCGCCTGTATTAGAGCGCAAATACGTGGCGAAATGCGCGCCGAAATTACGCCGTGTGAACATAGCCTTATTTTACTACATTAAAGTTTTTTTGTCCTTTCAATGAACGTACATGTGTAAACAATTCAAACTGTCCTCCCACCAAAGATGTTTAGTTATTATGGGGGTAGGGCACCTTATATTTCTGAAAAGGAGATATTCAACCGTCTGGATGTGCAGCTGATATATGTTTAATAAGTCTTCTTTATTACAAAATATAACAATTATCAGGCAGCACTCATATGTACGATGTATTGTTGGTACGGTGAAACGTTTCTGACACCGTGTCCAACGTGGTGTCTGAAATGCGTCAGCGCACCAACAATAGACGGTGCATATGAGTGCTGACTGATAATTAGTTATGTTCTGCCATTTTTAAGGATTCAACCATCTGGATGTGCAGCTGGTATATCTCCTTTTCTGTAATATTGGAAGAATTGGCTTCACTTCACCATGCTCCCTTCAGTGGACTGTTTGGACTGACGATATTTGTTTTGTACCTATTTCTAGTAGCAAACAAAAAAAAAAAAAAAAAATAAATATATATATATATATATATATATATATATATATAATATAAAAATTATGTTCAATGAAACAGAATGCATATACACTGAATTTACCTATTATTTTTTTCTTGTTAACAACAGGTGTCTGTCTCATGATAGAGCAGTTCCTTCAGCAACATCGTTCTTTCCATCTTGTTTGCCAGGAGCCCTGTTAAACAGTGCCAGCTATGCCCAAGCCTTGTCACATGTTGCATCTCTGAAAGGTGAGCAGTAACTTCCAAAGTCAAAGTATAGTGATTCTTCAATGATGCCACTATTAATGGGGTGATCTCAAACAGGCTGTTTCACAGAGCCTGCTCTTCACAGCCAGCATCAGCCCATAGTCTGTGGGCCTTTCTACAGCTTCAGGCTCCAACCTCCTGTTCAGACTGTGGGGGGTTCTACAGCTTCAAGCTCCCACTTCCTGTTTAGGCTGTGGGCTCTTCTACAGCTTCAGGCTCCCACTTCCTGTTCAGGCTTTGGGCAGTTGTACATCTCCAGGCTACCACTTCCTGTTCAGGCTGTGGGTGGTTCTACAGGTTCAGGTTCCCACTTCCCATTTAGGCTCTGGGCAGTCCTACAGCTTCAGGCTCCCACTTCCTGCTCAGGCTTTGGACGGTTCTACAGCTTCAGGCTCCCATTTCCTGTTCAGGCTGTGAACAAGTCTACAGCTGTGATTGGCATATCAGCTCTGCTATTCCTAACTGATCCTGTTAGAGGCACATTAGTGCTTGAGGTTTCTAAACAGTAGTGCACAAGGCTACAGAGCACTAAATGGTTAGAGCTCGTCAGTAAGTAATGTAAACAATCTCCTGTGTACCAGGGGTGAGGTCACCATCCCGGCCACTGCTAGAGCAGAGAGAGATGGTCGTTAACCTAGGAACGCTTGTTTACACAAGCAGTTGATAAAATATGTTCTAACGCTAAAAGGAAGCAAAATCAGAACAGCAAAGTATTTGATAATTGTCTTTATTTACATTTGCCTACATGTTTAAGGGCTTGTTCACACGACATTTTGGATCCGTTTTGGATACGTTTTACGGATCCGTTTTTAACCTGCGAAAACTGGATGAAAACTGCATCCAAAAAGCGGATCCAGAAAACGCAACAGCTGATCCTTTTTTGGATGCGTATTGGATGCGTTTTGCGGATCCGTTTTTTGGATCCGTTTTTTCAATGCTTTATTTAAATCAACCCATCAAACTGCAATTTAAATATAATATAACCTATCAATGACCAAGAAAAAAACCTTTTTTTTTACCTAGTGTCAATCAACTGTACATACACCTATGATTTTAGAAACCCCCCCCCCCACCTTCTATTTTATTTTTTTAAATCAACCAATAGTTTTCAAACTCAGAGACCCGACGTCCATGTGCATCCGGTGGTATGCTGGGGGCTGTGGGACTGACATTATCCTCCTCTCCTTTACCCAAAACGGACCCAAATGTATGCTGCGTTTTTTGGATCCGCTTTCGGGATGCCAAAAGCGCACTCCATTATTTCCTATGGGGATTTCTCTTGCGTAAAACACAAGAAGAATTGACATGTCAATTCTTAAAACGGATCCAAAAAGGGACGCGAAAAGCGCATCGGCGATCTTGTTGAAAGCGATGCCTTTTGCCTTTTAAAAACAATGTTTAAACACACTGACAATTGTTTGATCCGTTTGCGATCCGTTTTAAAAAGGATCTAACGGTCAAAAAAACGTGTGTGAACAAGCCTAAAAATAATAAATGAAATGGGAAACACCATTTCAGGGGACTATAACAAGTTATAGTGACCCGGTTCGGGGGAAGGGGCTGAAAAATTTTTAATGTAAAAAATATAATTTTAAGTTATGTGACTAGGGTTTGGTAAGGGGGTTGGGTACATTTCTAGATGTAATAATAGAAAAGTTTAGTCACCGGATTCTGGGGAAGGGGGCTGGAGACATTTCTAGATGTAAAAATAGAACAAGTTAAGTGACCGGGATTCTGGAGAAGATTGGATTTTCATTTCTAGATGTAAAAATACAACAATTTTGACCAGGATTTGGGAAGGGTTGGGTACATTTCGAGTAATAATAGAACAATTTTTAGTGACAGGATTCTGGAGAAGGGGCTGGATACTTTCTGAGTAATAAATAACCGTTTTTTGGACCAGGATTCTGGGGAGGGTCGGGAGAATTTCTAGATGTAAATTTTGAAAAGTTATAGTATGGGGTTCTGGAGAAGGGTCTGGAACATTTATAATGTAATAATAGAAAAAAGTTCTAGTGCCAGGATTCTGGAAAGGGTCTGGTACATTTCTGATGTAATAATATAAAAAAGTTATAGTGACCCGGATTCTGGAGAAGGGGCTGGGTTCTTTCTAGATGTAAAAATATAACAAGTTATATGACCGGGATTTGAAAAAAGGGTCTGGATCATTTCAGATGTAATAATAGAACAATTATAGTGTGGGGGGTTCTGGAGAAGGGTCTGGGTACATTTTTAGATGTAAAAATAGAACAAGTTATAGTACCAGGATTTGGAAAGGGGCTGGTACATTCTAAGAATAATTTAACAAGTTTTAGGACCCGGGTTTGGAGAAGGTCTGGGGACATTTCGATGTAATAATATAACAATTATAGTTTACAGGATTCTGGAGAAGGTCGGGTACATTTCTGTGTAAAATTTAACAAAATTTAGTGACCAGGATTCGGAGAAGGGGCTGGAGCATTTTGATTAATAATATAACAAGTTATAGTGGGCCGGGATTTTGGGAAGGCGGATCATTTTTTGATGTAATAATATAAAAAATTTAGTGACCCGGGTTTTGGAGAAGGGGC
>JAODAL010033748.1:0-45166 GCA_025379985.1 Phyllomedusa bahiana | reverse complement strand
CCCCTTTTGAATGATTTGTCAATTCTTCTCCATAGGTTTTAATGGTTCACTGTCGCTCCTATTCTAATTGGCTGGTTTATGCCGACCAATGAGAATAGCTTTCAGAATTTGAATTACTGTATTTCCCGGCAATTTTCAATATCCAAATTCCCGATATAGCGCCGTTCTTGATTTTTGGAAAGTGATTTTATTTATGTATTTTTTTAGTAGGTTTGAGCTCTTTTTCAGAGAATGTTTGACGCCTTTATAAAGGCGATTTTTTGATTCCTACTCCATGCCGCACGGACATCTTTAATGATTTCTCGCTGTTTTCCAGCCTGTCTCGAATCGGAATACATGTTAGGCGCAGCCCCGCACAACGCCTAAGTCCCCGCACTGCGCCTCACACACTGGCGAGGCGCGACGGACTTTACATGGCATATATGATCGCACTACCTCAGGCGGCGAATCTTAGGCGCAGTCCCGCACAGCGCCTAAGTCCCCGCACTGCACCCCACACACTGGCGAGGCGCGGCGGACTTTACACCATATGTATGAGCGCGCCCCGGCACCGACATAAATGAGGCGCAAATTCCGCCGGACAATTGGCGGAAACGTGCACTCCGACGTGGCGAGAATCATACATGTCGCCTAATGTGTTTAAAAATTATGCGCTGTGCGCCTAAATAATGAAATGCGCCTATTAAGGCGCATAGCACATCATTAAAAGTGTATATGTATAAGTGTATAGCTTATCATTACAAGTATATGAAATGCGCCTAACACATACACGCAGTAGGTGCATTTCGTTATGGAGGCGCACAGTGCATCATTTATAGGCGCATTACAATGTGTTGTTCGCGGCATATAATATGCCTAGTTTTGGTATAGGACAGTTTATTTACACCCAATATATGGTATCAAAAGCGGTTTTAGTGCAATATATACCAAAAAACTGGTGTTGGTGTGTTGGGAAATGTCGCTCGTAGAGTTCATATGACGTTTTTTTCAGCACTGACAGTGTCGTTTGCTTGTTGGAAATTCGGCGCTTGCGAACGCAGAACTACGACGAGCAAATGACACAGACTGCCCAAGGCAGATTTCTCCCTCCTATCCATTAGTGCTGTTAGTGCCTAAAACACCTTGAAGAATTCTGTGTAGGCGTTGACAGTACATGCCGAAAATACTCAAGTAAAATCAGTGTCATCTAAACAACGACACTGATTTTACATAGGGTATAATGTAAATCAGTTTCCTGCTGGATTGAACGTCAGTTCTGAGGCAGATCCAGCACTGAATCCACCCCAAAATCAGCATTCATATCTTCTGCATGTTATGTTCACACGGCAGATAGTGGGGTATACTTTGCGCTCTGCTATATGCCGGGTGTTTTAGAAGTATGCGCTGGCATGTCCATACTTCCACTTTCATTTTCCCCGGCGCGTAAGTGCAGTGAAGACATGGCTAGACACATGGCTGTACACATGGCTGTACAGTATATACAAATCTCACATATATAGTACATACCCTACTTACATGCACACACAACGCCTGGCACCCTTGTCCCCTCCTTACCTGTATCCTGTAGTCTGGTGCAGTTGGTATTCGGCAAGAGCTTCTCTTCTTCTCTGATGAGGGCTGAGCATAGGGAAAGTGGTATACAATGGGAGGAAAAGAGACAGCCCCAGATACAGAGTGTCAGGAATCACCTGCTAGGACTTGGAACTTGTTTACTGTGTTTGCCCTTAAGTTTGCCCTCAGTCAAGATGATGGATCGTGTCCTCCGGGGTGCCATCTTGTTTCCTGTTCCTGTTTGTCAGCATATATAAACTCCTCAAGCCTGTTGCTCATTGCTTGAGTATTGTGTTTAAGCCCTGCTGTCATTCCTCTAGCCTGGAACTTGCATTCCGTTAGTTCCTCACCTTTGCGGTTTAACCCTGCAAACTTCTAACCTACGTGTCATTCAACTGCGCTCCTCCTGACGTTGCCTGGATCCAGTCTACATCTCTGCTGCCTCGTGTTCCAGTCTGCATTGGCCTTCGCCGTGTTCAAGCCAGTCCTCGCCATTGGATTGCAGCAGTATCCACTAGTATCGTGACAGGATACTCAAGCCACAAAATGGAGCCCCCGGGGGCTGGAAGTCCAGAAGCTCGCATCAAACAGCTTCAAAACTGCTATGGCTAACATGCCACGAGATGCAACATGAAAGTCAAATGTGCCCTTTAAATGAAGGCCAGACTGGCCATAATATCCAAGTGTATGGACAAGCATCCAGGAACTATGCAAACGGTGCACGCTTTAAATCGACCGGATGGTCCACCTGGAGAGTCAAGCCTCTGGACCACCCATTTCGGTGCCTGTCAGGACCCGAAATTGCCACCCTTCAGATTTCGAACGGAGATCGGACAAATTCCGGGTTTCCTCAATCAATGTAGGCTATATTTTCTACGCAAACCCTGCACAATTTCCTACCGACAGATCAAAGGGTCCTGTGTAATCATTATGCTGCTGACACACAAAGCCATTGCCTGGGCTAGCCCTTCAATTGAAACTCAAGACCCCCGGGCCCTTTAATCGCCTGGAAGATTTTCATCGACGCCATGATTCAGATGTTTTGACGATCCCAATCGCGGTGCTACTGCTGAAGCTGCAATACTATCCTTGCGCCAGGGCAAAAGCCCAGTTGCCGAATATGCCATGGAGTTCAAGAGGTGGGCAGTTGACACAAACTGGAATGACGCAGCAAAATTGTCTTTTTTTAGGAAAGGACTATGCAGTGCAAAAAAAGATGAACTTGCCCGTGAAAGAGGCCCCTTTAGGTTGGATGCCTTCATTAACACGCATCCAAATCGATACCCGATTGTCTGAAAGGAGAGTGGCTACTCAAAAATTTTGATACCAAGCAGTCCCCGCCGGTCCCGTCAGCTTTCCCATGGCAACTCATGGGAAGATCCACAGTGAGTCAGGAATGGAGCCTCTGCAAGTCGATTCCATAGTCAAGCGTGAGGGCAGGGAAAGAAGGGAGCTTCGGCTCCGGGCAGGCCTCTGCTTCTAGTGTGGAAAGTCTGACCACTTCCTTATCAACTGCCCTACCGTCCACGAGATTGGTGGCAGCCAACATGATCCTGACTCCTCAGTTTAAGAACCCAATTTGCTTCAGAGACCGAGTTATCTGAAAGAGCAGTTGTCCACTCCATCTCATCATGTGCACCTCATATTAAAAAGAGAACAAAGACTCTCATTGCTTCCTTCCCATCAAGTTCCTGGTTAACTCTCAATGGGTTTTCTACCTCAGCAATGGTAGACTCCGGGGCCAGTGGCAAATTTTCATGGACCTGCCCCATTGCTCAGAAAGCATGGGTTAAAATCCAGAAGAAACACCCAAAACCCCGTGGTAATGGAAACTGTAGATGGATCCCCACTGAACTCAGGGCCCAAGTGGACCAAGAGACGAAGAACCACTCGAGATCATTATGACATCCCATCATCGTGAAGTCCTGTCTTTCCTACTAAATCTCTTCTCCACACTTCCCTGTCATCCTAGCCTACCGGGGCTGCAAGCACAGAACCCTATAATCAACGGGGAAAACCCAAGGAGATAAGCTTTCCAGAAGGGGATGTCCTTTCCTCAGCTCACTCTGAACAAGCCCCGAAGATCCAGTTTCAAGACAACAAAATATTAGAGCTACCCTCGGAATGCAGGGAATTTGCAGACTCTCCCAGCAAACAGAATGCAGACCAGCTCCCCCCACACCGACCCAATGATTGCCCCAAAGACTTGCTCCCGGGTGCACCTATACCTTTCGGAAACATCTCCCTTTTTGGGCAGGTCCTGAATTAAAAGCCCTCAAGGTTTACATAGAAGAAAACTGGCAAAGGGGGTTCATCCGCCCAACCCCTCACCAGCGGGGCTCCCATATTCTTTGTTAAAAAGAAGGACGGTTCCTTAAGACCTTGTATTGATTACAGAGAACTTAACAAAATTACAATCAAAAACCGTTATCCTCTACCATTGATCCCTGAGCTACTGGAGAGAGTGCGACATGCAAGATTTTTTCCAAATGAGTTTTTCGAGGCGCCTATAACTTGGTCCGTATCAGATCTGGAGATGAATGGAAGACGGCTTTTGGGTCACGTTACGGACACTTTGAATATTGTGTTATGCCTTGGCCTTGTAATGCCCCTGCCACCTTTCAACATCCGTCAATGACATCTTCAGAGACCTCTTGACCAGTTCATATGTCATCATCACGATATCCGATTTTCTCCAACTCAATGGATGAACACCAGAGACATGTCAAGCTTGTTCTGGAGAGGCTAGAAGAACCAACTCTACATTTGATTGAAAAATGGAATTCCATCAAACCAAGATCCCAAATTTCCCTTTGGGTTTTATAATTTCACCTCATGGTCTACAGATGGACTCTAATAAATCAAAGCAATAATAGAATGGCCTACTCCCAGAAACATAAAAGATGTCCAACGTTTCATAGTTTTGCCAACTTCTATAGACCTTTATCAAGAATTTCTCAGAAAAAATTTCTCCCATACAACAGTTGACCAAGAAGAAAAATGCTTTTGTTTGGTCTCCTCAAGCACAAAATCCTTCTCTCTTCTAAAGTGCAAGTTCACTACAGCACCCCTGATTAGTCCATCCTGACCCAGAACTCGCCTTCATTGTGGAAGTGGACTTCATACTGTCTGTAGGGCTATTCTGTCTCAAGAACGGGAACAAGAGTTTATTACATCCTTGTGCATTTTTCTCCCGACGTTTATTATCTGCTGAGAAGAATTATGATTGGGAATAAAGAACTATTAGCTATTGTATGCGCCATTAAGGAATGGAGACAATCATCTCAAGGAACCTCACAGCAAATAATTGTTCTTACGATCACCGTAATCTGGGAATTCGTTAGATCGGCCAAGTGTTTATCTCCCGCCAAGCTCGTTGGAGTATTTTTCTTAATCAATTCAACTTTGTAATCTCGTACAGGCCCGATCCCGTAATGGCAAGGCGGATGCTCTATCAAAAATGTTCTCCAAGGATTCCACTCCTACTATTCCGCCTAAGACCAATGTTCCTGATTCTAATGGGTGGGAGTAATCCATAATAAAAAACTTGCTTAAAAGATAAGAGAGGCCTATGACACCGACTCCCTACTGTCCCAACCTCCTGATGTACAATTGGTACTTAAGAACAAGATGTGGACCCATAAGCAGCAGCTCTATATACCCGAAACAGTAAGACTGAAGATCCTGAGGCTAGCCCATGATTCCAAGATTGCCGGTCACAAAGAGTGCAAAAGACGCAATAATTTTTATCCCATTCCTTCTGGTGGCCAAATTATCTACAGGATGTGAAAAAGTATGTAACATCTTGTGACATCTGGCTAGATGCAAGACTCCACTTCTTCACCCCTCGGTCTACTACAGCCTTTGCCGGTCCCTCTCGCCCCTGGGGTTAATTTCCATGGGCTTCAAATTTTAGATCCCACCTATCTCTAAAGGGAAAAAACAATTTTCGTGGTAGTTTGACCGACTCACCAAGGCTGCACATTTCATCCCCTTTTACTGGGCTAACCCCCCTTTCTAAAGACACTGCGGATCTCAAAACCTTCAGAATGTGTTTCATCTTCATGGAGTCCCTGATGAGGTTGTCTCGGATTTGTGGGGTGCAATTTACATCAAAATTTTGGCGGATTTTTGCTCAGCACTGGACACGATACAATCTATCAACCGCATTTCACCCACAAACTAATGGACAGACTGAACGCACAAATCAGACCCTGGAACAGTACCTGCGATGCTATATTTGTCACCTACAAGATGACTGGGTTGATCTGCTTCCTGTGGCTGAATTTTCGTACAACAATTCCCAAAATGCCTCCACCAAACAGACTCCCTTCTTTGCAAATTTGGGATACCATCCAAGTATTCTTCCTAAATCCCTCTGTTCCACATATTCCCGCTGCTCGGAAAGGATCTCTGCATTACAGCAAAATTTAACAACTACTAAAGGAAACACTAGAGAGGGCTCAAGAAAAATACAAGAAGATGGGAGATAGACGTCGTAGGCCAGCACCAACTTTTAAGGTTTGGGGGTAAGGTATGGCTTTCGACCAGAAATTTTGAAACTTAGAGTTCCTTGACCATAATTGGGACAGAATTTTGTTGGGGCGTATAGGATTTTAAAGATAATGAGTCCAGTTGCTGTTCGGCTCAAGCTCCCATCATCTATGAAAAAACCATTCTGTTTCCATGTGTCTCTACTAAAGCATGCCGTTTCCCAATCCCTTTCCGGACATGTTTCTCCTCCTCCTATGCATGGAGAATTTATGGACAAGAAAAGTTTGTTGTGGAGCAAATTCTAGACTCAAGAATTTTCAGAAAACCCAGCTATAATACCTCATTAAGTGGCAAGGTTATGGGCCCGAAGAAAATTAGTGGGGAAACCCGTGAGTAACCCTCACTGCTCCTAACTGATAAAACAATTTCATCAAAGACATCCGAGAGACCGAGTCAGGTATCGTCTAGAGGCCCGCTGTTGAGGTGGGAGTAATGTGAGGAACTCCTGCATGACTTGGAACTTGTTTACTGTGTTTGCCCTTAAGTTTGCCCTCATCAATAAGGTGGATCGTGTCTCAGCTGGGTGCCATCTTGTTTCCTGTTTGTCAGCATATATAAAACTCCTCAAGCCTGTTGCTCAAATTTCTTGAGTATTGTGTTTAAGCTCCTGCTGTGCAGTCCCCTAGCCTGGAACTTGCATTCCCGTTAGTTCCTACCTTTGTGGTTTAAACCCCGCAAACTTCTGAATCTACTGTCATTCAACTGTGCTCCTCCTGACTTTGCCTGGATCCAGTCTACATCTCTGCTGCCTCCTGTTCCAGTCTGCATTGGCCTTCGCCGTGTTCAAGCCAGTCCTCGCCATTGGATTCCAGCAGTATCCACTAGTATCGTGACACAGAGTGTGCTGGACTGTGAGCAGAATTCTGATTGGTGAAGCAGCCCCTGTTGACTCCTGCTCTACCCATCAGTTCTGCTCTCACTCTGCACTGACACTTGAGGCTGCTACCTACTCTACCCCCCCCCCCCAAGATGCACAAAAATGTAGAAGGCAAAGGTTTAACTTCTTCCTCCTCTGTGCTCTGCTCTCCCCATTTACCGTATTCTCATGCTTTTATATGGATTAGTTTTTATTGAAGTGGCTAAAAAATGGGGGGGGACTGTCCCCCACACAGAAAAAAGTGGGGGGGGACCAGTCCCCTCCGTACCCCCCTAAAGTTACACCTATGCATATAAGTGATTACAGTGCAGTTACATCTTGTGACTCACAAGTGACGTTTCTCTACTGAGTCGTTGACTTTCCCTTTTGTTCTGCATCTGGTCCACACCTTCATGATGACTTCTCCCGGCCACTCGCCCCTGCAGATTTGGACACAAATATCTTAAAATCCTCACTTTTCCAGCACCTCACTTTCTGCCCCCACCTCTGTACAAACATCCCAAGGGTTGGAGAGCAGGTACAGGCCATAGTTTAAAGGGGCCCATCTCCTAAGGGGAGGAACAGGGTTTCAATAGAGTCCCTTAGTTGTTGGTAGCCCAGTAGGTAGGTTAGTGGTTTGAGTTAGTAGGCAGAAAATAGGCCCCAGGTGGGTAGGGGTAGGGCAGTCTAAATTTAGTAGTGGGCTACATGGGGTAGATTGCACTAGTAGACATTTTTACCCCCCAGGGGGTAGTTCAAAGGTGGACCACAGGTACGGGCTAAGGGGGGCCCAAAAGGGTGACAGGTAGGAAATGGGCTATGGGGGCCCCCAAATAGGCAGGCAGGTTTAGTAGGCTAGGGGGGGCTAAAGGGGGCATAAAGTTGGGAAGAGGGCAAAAAGTAACGGCAGGTTAGGTTACTATAAGTACCAACAGTAGACGGGGGTTAGGGGGGTTATAAGGGCCATAAGAGGAAGACGGTTTAGGTGCTATGGGGGCCCATTTAAGTAGTAAAAAGCATAAGGTACAATTTTAGGAGGCTATAGGGGCAAAAAGCAGCTTTAGTGGGCTATAGGGCTACAAACAGGTTTGGGGGGGCACAATGCAGCTTGGGGGGGCTATTAGGCAGCTTAGGGGACAAAATTGGCGGTTTGGGGCTATATGGCAGCGGGGGGGACATATATACAGGCGGGGCATTAAGGCAGGCGGGGGGTATATAAGGACAGGGGCATAATAGGCAGGCTGAGGGCAATAAACAGCTGGGCAATAGGGGGAAAGGGGGGTATATATAGGCAGCCGGGGGTAATAAGAAGGAAAGGGGGATATAATGGAAACGGGCATATGGGCAGCTGATGGCATTAAAAAGGGGGGGGGCATATGGGCAGCAGAGGTAAAAAAGGGCGGGCCCGGGGGTTATATGGGCAGGTTTGGGAGGTATAAAAGGGCAGCGGGGGGTATAAAAGGCGGGCGGGGGCAGGAAAAAAAAATCATCACCTTCTCCACTTCCCCGCTTCCTCCCCCGGCATCTTTTTTCTCATGCGGGGGGCCAAAATCATGTGACTAATCGCTGCCCAGGTAAACACTGAAGCCGCAGGGAAGCGCAGAGCGGGGGGGACTCCCTTCTCTACAACGGCACGCTCCTGAACCCCGGGCCGGGGGGCAGCTGCATTTTCGCTACCCCTAGTTACCCCCGGGGCACATTTTTCAAAAGCAATGTCCCTAACCTTTTTCCCCCAGGACCAGTTTTATCCAAGACAATTTTTTCAGGGCCCAGTGAGGGTGGGGTTATAGAGGGGCTTACAAAGGGGGTTGGAGTTTTAGAATTACAGTCACCTAAAAATGCAATAAAGTGCATAATGTGTTATTTAGGGGCATAGTATAGAGTAACCATATTAAAAACCTCTGACTTTTTGTTAACTCGTGGGCCATTTTTAAATATAAAAAAGCGGGGCCCACAGAGCTGAAACCAGTCCAGTAATTTTGACACTTGGGTCATCATTATCATGTATAAATATAAAAAATTTAACACTCTGTGGGCCCCTTAAGTAGGTAGATTTTGGGCCCCCCCAAAGGATACTTGGGCCCCGATTAGGTAAATAGGAAAAAAAGGGCCTCCCTAACCCTTCTGTGGGTTTTTCAGGCCCCCTGTATTAGCCAACATTTATATTCCCCCCCTTTAAAGCCTGTCTAGGTACATTCTCCCGTAGTGGCCATCACAGAATATCCCCCTTATATCAGTCACTATCTTTCCCCTTTTGTGGTACCCAGTCATTTATCAATCCCCCCATAGTAGCCGTCACATATACTGCCACTGTAGTTGCCATCACTTAACATGCCCCCTGTAGGGCCAGTCACATATTCATACCACGTAACGCCATCACATAACATGCCCCCTGTAGTATCTTTCCCAATCTCCCCTTGTACCAGTCACTTTTTAAAGCCCCCTTAAGTAAATACACAGACTAATTAAAAAAAAAAAAAAAAAAGAAGTTACACACCTTTCCTTGATTGCCTGCAGAGACGCTACCTCCAGGAGCCGGTGGCGCAGGGGTTGTGACTACACCTCCGCATCACACCCTGCCGCTATGGTAGGTATGCACCAAAGCGCTGAAACACAACGATTGAAAATCAGGACGATAAAAACGTCCCTCTTCTCCCTGGGAGCAGTCGCACACGTGTGAAAACTGCAAACCTGCACAGCGCTTCAAGGGCAACAGGCAGTTGGCATCATTTGTAGCCTGGGGCCGTGGACCGGCATACCATGCTCCACGGCCCGGTGCTGGTCCGTGGCCCGGCAGTGGGGGACCCCTGTTCAAAAGGTATCAAAGATTGGTGAGAATTTAACCCCTTTACTCCCAGGCCTGAAAAGCAGTTAATGACTAGAACGTTTTTTTCGTTTTTGCCTCCTTGCGTTTCAACATTAAAAACTTTTTTATTTTTCAATGACCAGTTGGATGCCCCCTCTTTTTATTCGAACATTTACTTTAGGGGGGAAAATTTTTAAATTAATTTATAAATAATTGCAGAATTTTTTTTAATTTTGAAATATAAAATTGGGTTTTTTTTAACAATTTTTTTACACCGTTCATATTTCACATGTAATAAATTTGTTGTTTAAATTTCACTTATTAGGGGTCATGGGATACCAATTTTGGGTTTTTTTTGTGTGTAATTTATGCACAATTATTTTTTTTTAAAATTTTAAAATTTATTTTTTTTTTTTTATGCTATTTTTTTTTTCGCCTTTTATGTGTTTTTTTTTTTTTTTTTTTTTTTTAAACCCCTAAAGGCGAACTTTTTTAAAAATTTTTTTTTTTTTTTTTACACTTAGTAATGTTTAGCAATTCAAATTTTGCTAATACATTATAATCTGTGTCAGTCTGACACAGGCAGTTTTCAGAACAGCACACGGGCTGACCTGATCACTGGCTTGTTACACAGACAGCTCTGGGGCCACTCTAGGTCCCCAGGGCTGACTGTGCAGCCGTTCCCCGAGCTCTGTCGGGTCACTGGGTTTTCCTATCACCTGACAGAGCAGGGGAACCCTTTGATTGTGTTGCGGTAACGCACTGCCGCAATCAAAGGGTTAAAGCACCGGGTTGCGGAGGTTTCCTCCGCTCCCCGATGCTCGTAGGAGATGCTCTGGGATCAGGGCTGTGTAGTACAGCCCCGATCTCAGCGCTGCAATCCCCGATCTGGGCGCCGCAAACCCCAGAGTCTACAGCGACGTCTTTAGACGTCGCTGTAGACGAACGACCCGCACCAGCTGACGCCCAAAGTCAGTGGGTGGTCATTAAGGGATTAAAGTATGAAAAGTAGTTGCTTAAAAATTAGACAGTTGAATATACACGGTTGAGTCACATTATGATGACCACCAGCTAATATCCAGAGTAACTGCTGTGTGCAGCACAGACTGCAGCTAAATGGCCCGTTAGGGTCCTGTTCAGTTGTCACAAGTATCTAGGGCCATGCTGACTACATCCCACAGCTGCTGGAGGGTGTGTGGAGGAGGATCCAGAGAGTGAACATGATGATCGAGAGAGTCCCACAGATGCTCAAATGGGTCCAAGTCTGGGAAGCTAGGGGGCCAGGGTAGTACTTGGAAGTCTTGGTCATGCTCTTTGTCATGATGCTCAGGATCGCAGGCGTGCTCATGTTAGTGCTACCAGCTCTGACCCTTCCTCCACGCTCCTGCCCTGCTCCCGTTTGCGAACGGTGCACCTGCACACCCTACGTAGGGCGCGCGCCCCTCTGCTCTCTAAGGTTTAAGGGGCTAGTATCTAATTACCTGGCCAATAGCCGACAACCACCACAGACTTAAGGGATTTCCTGCCTGTGCCCAGTGTCAGTTCATTGATTTTCCTACTTTGATCCTGACCTCTGGGTTGCTGTACGTTATTTGCTGTCGTCTTGTTCCTGTGCTTACCTGCTGTTGTACACGCCAACACACCAGTCTATTACCTGCCAATATATACTTACTGTTGTACCTCACCTACTGTTGTACTGTTGCACCTCACGTCACTACTCTATCCTTCTCCTACTAGACCTATCCTCTGCTTTTGACACTGTTGACCATTCCCTCCTGCTACAAATCCTCTCCTCCCTCGGCATCACGGACTTGGCTCTTTCCTGGATCTCCTCATACCTCACCGATCGGACATTCAGTGTCTCTCATTCTTGCACCACCTCCTCCTCTCGACCTCCCCTGTTGGTGTCCCCCAGGGGTCAGTCCTGGGTCCCTTACTCTTCTCTAGCTACATCTTGGTCTGGGTCAGCTCATAGCATCACATAGCTTTCAATACCACCTGTATGCTGATGACACCCAACTTTACATATCCGGCCCAGACATTAACTCTCTACTGTCCAAGATCCCAATTGTCCCGTCGTCCATATCCTCCTCTTCTCCTCCCGTCTCCTAAAATTTATTTTAGAGAAAACTGAATTCTTTATTTTTTCCCCCTTTCCCCAAACCCCCCATCCCTCCACCTGATCCCTTCTTTTCAGGGGGTAAAGGGGCTCACACTCCCCACCGGTCCCACAAGTCCACGGGCCTTGGGAAAACCCCTTGACCCCGGCTTTCCTTCAAACCGCACCCCAAACCCCCTTCCCTCCACCTAAAAAAATATTTCACAAAAATCCGTTCATTTCCTTAACCCTGCCCGCTACAAAAAGGGCGGGGTTCCAAAGCCCTTGTTTTTTCCCGCCTAGACTACGAAAAACTTTCCTTCTCTGCCCTTTCCCTTTAGCATTTCTTTTTCCCCCTTTCCCAATCCTTTCCTAAACTTTTCTCCCCTTTTTATTATTAAACCTTTTCTCCTCGTTTTATTTCCTCTGCCTCCCCCCTTTAAAACCAAACCCCTTCACTGGCAAATCCTTTAAAACCCAGGCATTATTTAAACCCTTTGCCTAAAAAAGCCTCCTTTATCCCCCCCCTAATACATCTTGCCTTTAATTTTCAGATATCTCCCTTCCCCCCAACTCTCTTTTCCCTTTCACGGGAAACCTTTTTTCTCTTGCCCCTTCCCCCTTATCACTTTTTCCAAAAACCCACTCCAAGATTTCCCTCTCGGTTCTCCCACCCCGGGAAAATTTTAAACTGCCCCCAACACACCAAACTCCCCCCATTTTCCCCAAATTTTCAAAAGCAACCTAAAACCCTTTCTCTTCGGGTTTAGCCTCCCAATTTAAAAAATCCCGCTGTAACAAACCAAAACCCCTACAAAAACCCATGTCCCCCCCTTTAAACCTTTCCGTCCTCCCCCCCTTTCCCTTGTAGATTTTAAACCCTTTTGGGGGCCCAGGGTCTTTTTCCCTTTTTACCTGTTTTTAGTAAACAAAATTGTCACTATTTTTACTCGTTTGACTTTGTTTTGTATGTAAACCCCCTGAATGTACAGCCCCGGGAATCAAGGGCGAAATTAAAAAAAAAAATTTAAATTAAAAATACTTCCCACCACCCCATTTAAACTACCTGCCCGCCACTCTCCCACGGGTTCATCTGTTGCACCCGCCGGGCCCCCACACGGGGGGGACTGCGAAAAAATAAAAAAAAAACATACCCAAGATTGCGGTTTTTTGTTTGATCTGCCCCCAAAAAAAACCTTTAAAAAAAAGAGAGAAAAAGTTTCATACAGCCCCAAATTTAAAATGTAAACCCCCCGAAAAAAACAAGCCCTTAACAACAAAGAAATTAAAAAAATAAAAAAAAAAAGTTATGGCTTAAACAAAGGAAAAAATTTAAAAAGGGAAAATTTGTAAAAAAAAACCATTTCTTTTGGTAAAATAGCAAAATTAAAAAAACGATAAAAAATTGTAAATCGGGGGGCAAAAACTGTACTAAACCCGCATGGGTTAAAAACGGGAAAAAAAAAAAAATTTTTGTTATTTTCACAGCCAATGTTAAAATTTGTCTAACACCGGGGGGTCATATACTACTCCCACCCTGGATATATTTTTTAAAGGGGGATGGTTTTCCAAATTAGGTCTTTTTGGGACAGTTTTATTAGGTTTTTAGCACCTTAGGTGTCCGCAAACCTGGAATGGTGCCTAAAATATATCCAATGAAAAAAGACCCTAAAATCCAGTAGGTGTCCCCTATTTTGAGCTTGTGTTGAGCCAAATAGTACATGGGGCCCCATATGGGGTATCCTGAAAACGGGAAAACTGGGGAATTAAAATTAGTTTATTTCCCCGTTAAAATCTACCATGTCCAGTGAAAAGGGTAAAAAAAAGAAAATCGCAAGAAAAAATGAAATTTCACCTCTTCTTTTCTTTTTAAATTTTTGGAAACACCTAACCAAATTTTTAAGTGTTGTTTTAATACCTTGGGGGGGGCATTTCCTTTAAAGGGGTCATTTATGGGGTGTCTAACAACAGTAAGGGCCCCCCCAAAGCACATCAGAAAATAATGGTCCTTAAAATCAGTTTAAAATTTTTTTGAAAATTTTAACATTTCTACAAAAAATTGAAAAGCCCCCCCAATTCCAAAAAAAAAAAATAATTGTTTAAAAAATTTTGGGCCCAAATTAAAGTAGACTTAAGGGAGATTTTATTAAAATTTCAATTTGTTTGGGGATGACTTCTTACACCAAACTTTTTAACTGTAAAATGGCAAATTTTGTCAAAATTTTCACAATATTTTGATATTTTTCACAAATAAACAAGGATTGTTTGGACAAAAATGAATTGCTATCTTAAAGTACTATGTGTCATGAGAGAACAAACTCAAATTCACATGAATAGGTAAAAGCATTAAAAAGTTATTCTCCGATAAAGTGACACATTTCAGATTTGAAAAAAAGGAAATGGTCCTTAAGTCCAAAACAGACTTAGACCTTAAGGACCTTAAGGGGTTAAAGAATTGTTGATTCGGATTTTCCCTGTGTCCATTTCTGGGAAAGTTGGGTGACAACCAGTATGACTACCATTACAGCTTCACTCTACCAGTCTCCAACATTCCTAGGGGTCGGAATAGCAAATCCAGCCTATGTATGTAGTGATACAACAGCACGGATGTATCACTGAGTTCAGGAGTCTGGGAAAGCTTTGTGATAATCCGTTAGGGAAACCTCATATGATGCAATGAGCATTGTGTGCTGCCTTATCCTATAAACTGACCTCCACCCTACATGGTAAATGTGATACACAATACTGCTCCCCATGCTGTACCCCAGGCCAGTATTGCCGTGCTCTTGGTCCCCCGGCATCTGACACTGAACCCAGCTCCCAGTATCTATGAGAAAAATTGAGCTGTGTATAATGGGCACAGAATAATTCAAGACCAGAGGGGAATTAGAAGCACTGGTGAAATATAAGTGCACTCTTGAATTAATGAAATGAAAGTAATCTTGATTGGCCTCATTTGCTGTAGTTCAAAAGCTGCCCATCATCACTAGGGCTACGTCGAGGGATCAGCGGGCAGCAGTGGCAGCAACGCTCTTACTACTCACCTCCAACATAGCAAGTCAAGTATTTCCCGAGTCCTGCTGTAGAGACGGACGCAGCTGACGAGGGTGCTATGTGAGAAGAGTCTGAAAGAAGGAGGTATCACTTGTGATAGGCTTACCTACACAGATACAAGCAGAGACTATCACAGGTGATCGGTTTAGATTCCCAGGCACAAGCAGAGAATATCACATATGATCGGCTTAGATACACGGACACCAGCAGAGAATATCACGTGATTGGCTTAGATACATTGACACGAGCAGAGTATTATGTGCGATAGGCTTAGATACACTGACACAAGCAGAGAATATCACCTGTGGTCGACTTAGATACACTGACACAAGCAGAGAATATCACATGTGATCCTCTTAGATACACTGACACAAGCAGAGAATATCACGTGATTGGCTTAGATACATTGACACGAGCAGAGTATTATGTGCGATAGGCTTAAATACACTGACACAAGCAGAGAATATCACCTGTGGTCAACTTAGATACACTGACACAAGCAGAGAATATCACATGTGATCCTCTTAGATACACTGACACAAGCAGAGAATGTCTCTTGTGATCGGCTTAGATACATTGACACAAGGAGAGAGTATCATGTGCGACAGGCTTAGATACACTGACACAATCAAAGAATATCACGTGATCGGCTTAGATACATTGACTACATTGACACAAGGAGAGAGTATCATGTGCGATAGGCTTAGATACACTGACACAAGCAGAGAATATCACATGTGATCAACTTAGACACACTGACAAGAACAAAGAATATCACATGTGATAGGATTGGATACACTAGCTCAGCAAGAAAAAAAGCCACATGATGGGTTTTAAAATTTTAACCATTTTTTATTAAACAGTTAAAAAATTATTAGACTGGGACCCCGGGTTTTGCCCCATTTTTTGAAAGCAAACAAGAGTTTCTTTCATCCTGTTTTTGTTTTTTCCCTGAGTTTAAAAAAAGTGGCAGGGTTGTTTGAATCACAGTTTGAAGTGCTGGTTATTTATGTATCCCTGTTTTAGGAATCCCCCAATGGGTTAAAAGAAATTTCCCAGCATTTAATCTCTAAACCAGTGAAAAATATTTTAAAACCGGGCCAGACCCAAAATCGTCGGGATTCAAATTTCCGGGTTAAAAATTAAAGGGTTTTTCCCCAAAAAATTTTTATTTTACGCAGTTCAGTCCCCTTATTAGGGACCCCCAGCAAATTTCCAGAGTGACCCCTTTGTGTGGGCACAGCCCAAGCAGGTAGACGGGTGGGATGCTCAGAAAGGGGTTTTTTTTAGTATGCCCACAAGTATCTGGGCTTTGGTGATTGCGTATTTTCCCGAAAGCAGTTGGGGGGTGCTTTTGAAAAAAAACTTGATGTCAAGGGGGTTTTCCATGCTTTGTTCGGGGGGGGGTTTCCAACTCGGGGGGGCTTTTGGGGGGCCCCTATGATGAAATTTTGGGGAACCCCTTGGTCATGCACTTCCAACAATGTTTTTGGCATTTTAGTCTTTGTGACATGTTGCTTTATCTTGCGAAAAGTTTCCTTTCCTCCCCAAAGAAAAGGGGAAATTAGCATGTATGGGTGTATGTGATCTGAAAGAATGCATTCATAACCAAATTGCTTAAAAGTGTCTTCCATGTGAATCTCCCAGACCATAATACTGCCACCACCCTTGTGTTTTTTCTGAAATTTGGTTTTGGCCAGGGGGGGTTGTTTTTTTTGATTTTCTCACAGGGAAACCCAAATTTGTCCACCCGTTTGTTGAGGCAAAAAAACCCGTTATTTGAAAAGGGAAAAACCCTTTCCCAGTCAGAAGAGGTTGAAATTTCCCAAAAATTTGCTGTGAAAAATTGAAACCTTTTCTGTTTAGGGAAAATTTCATTAATGAGCCAGAAGTCCCGTGGTGACCTTTTCTGCTTTGGGGGGCCCCAAAACCAATTTTGGGTTCATGAATGTTTTTTTTAGACCCCCAATCTGGTGCCCCTGGTTCATTTTGGAAAAAAATTAACAAAACAGCCTTCTGGACAGCGGGGTTTTAATGTATCCTCACACAAGATTTTCTTTTCTTATTTAATTTAGACTTTAATGAATCCTTCTTTACAACAAAAGCTTTTTTTGAGCTAGCTTTTTTTATATGTAGCATATTTTCCCTAAAATTTTCGGTTTTGAAAATATCAACGTTAGATCTCAGGGGGGATTTTATGGGCCCAAAAAACCTTTGTTACAGAGGGAAGTCTATTGGTTTTATTCTTGGGAAACGTTAAACCCCAAAGGGCTTAAAGGGAAAAATGTCAATGGAGGGTGTATTTGTTTAGTTAGGGTTTTTAAAAAATTTTGTTTAAAATTTTTTGCAAAAAAAGATGACACTTTGGTGATTTTTTAAATAGATTAAAAATTGTAGCGGTGATTATGTCAGCAGGGGTAGATAGATCCCCGGTTAACAAAGCGTAAAAGGGGTTTAATTTAGTGAGGTTAAATTTTTTAAAAGAAGCCCCATTTTAAAAGAAAGTACCCACATTAAACCCCAGGTGAAATTTACAAAGGGGGGAGGCCCCGGAAAGTCGCAGGGCAGTAGGGCTCTTGCGGGGTTAAACCAAAAGGTTTGAGAGGAAACCCGTGAGGTCTGTTGAGAACTTTTTGTTTTGGATAAAAAAATTATTTATCGGCTTTTTTGATTTTTGATCCAAATATACAAAAATTTAGGGGAGAAGCGAGCCGGGTGGGCCCCTGAATACCCCCGGAAAAAACTATCGTTGATATGTTTTTAAAACCCCAATGTATGAAAAATTTCTACATATTTAAAAGCTAGCTGCAAGAAAGCTTTGTTTTTTTGAAGGATTCTTAAAAGGGCTATATTAAAATAAGATGAAGTTTTTTTTTTGTGGGGTTTATTAAACCTTTCTTTTCCAGAAAATGTTTTTTTTGGGGTTGTTTTTCAGGGTGGGACGCCCTTTTTTGGACTGCTACAAAACAGTTTTTGGGAAAAAATTTGGGAAGGTTTCGTTTTTTATGTGTTTCTTATTGGGGGTTAAATGCCCCATTGTGGGTTCATTTTTCCTCCCCAAAAAACCAAAGGGCACATGGTGCTCTGCAGTTTCCATGTTGTTTATTCACAATTGCGCAATTTGTCCACTCACCATCCACTTTCACCACTGCAGCATGTGAAGATAGACACATCATTTTCCCAAAAAAACAAAGGGTTTCACCGCTCTTGTGCCACCTTGTTTGTTACTTCAGCCTCAGGGATTAGCCCCCGTTTTTCCCAATTTTGATAAAATAACAGTTGGTTGGGAGTTGCTATAGATGACGACTAGTAGGATAAAAACCAGGTCAGTGGCGCCATCATTTGGGGACCTTCTGCCGTCTTGTTAATTAGTGACTAACGCAGATCTTCTAATCTCTAAACAACGATGACAAGTCCATTAGCTAAAATGTTAATGTGTGTGGCTGTGACAGTGAGTGGATGAGATGACAGCAGGACTCCCAGCTCACACCCCCCTGCAGGTTTTTACCCTTCGTTGTTAAAATCAAACCCACCCAACAATTACTCCATAGGGAATCCAGCTCCTTAGTGTATACACCGTGACACAGCCAGCCTGGCGGTTGTAATGGAAAGCGGTCATTTTCCCAGGGTGGTTGAAGCATTGGTATGCTTTATTTTCAACTCCAGGGTTCATTCCATAGACTCCTAATAAAATATGTATCATGAATGTAACAATATAAAGGGGGCTTCTGGCTTTTAGGGCCTGTTTCATACTGATTCCCTCTAAGGCCTGGTTCATATCTACATCCAAGGTTACATTCGGAACCTTTGTCCCAGAAGTGCAGACGGAGCCATTTTACAACAGACACCAACAGCGCCCAACGAACCCCATTGCATCAATTGGGTTTCAACTGCGGTGTCCGTCATTTTCACAAAAGAAATAGTGTGGCTTCATCAAAATTGGGGACTGATTTCCCAAATCCCCAACCTGTGTGTTTGGCCTAATTGTAATTGTGAGGGGACTAGGAAGAATCCTCTCACTGCTGACTCCCACAAAAGTCAGCATCTCAATAGTGAAACCTGTTGGAACACAGGTGGGATAAGAACAGACTATCCTGTGAAGTGCTGCCCTTGGGTCACATGATTTTCCTGCCATCGCTGGCAAAATTCGGTTCAGGCCAAACTATACCAACCCAAATCCAATCACCATTTTTTTTCCAAACAGGAAGAAGGAAGTGTTCTATCCTCTCTATGCGTGTGGACCGTAAGTTGACAGGCAGCTAAACTCTTTCCCCCGGGAAGTCAATGACAAGGACGATGTTGTATTTAAAATTTTTGTAGGGTAGGTAAAACTGAGAAATGGAAAGGGGCATACACTTACTATGGTTTTAAAGTGGGAAACACAAAATTTCATGAGAACAATGGGGAGCTGAACTTTTTGATGAAATACAATAAATACAAAGATGAGGAGGGTTTCGACATTTTACAAGTGGAAAATGCTGTCCCGTTTCAGTGCATGGGTTAAATTTTTTTAAAATGTAATAACAACGTATGGAAAAAGAAAACAAAAAATAACATTACTGTTTAATCTGCGCCCAGATGTTGTTTAAAAAAACCAGCATGTATGTTGGCTTGGATTGAGAGGTGGTTTACTGTTCCATTACATGTCTTAGAGAAAAAAGCTCCCGAAGAAGAAGATATGATTCGAGGTCAATGTGTGGTTATAACAGCTTTAATGGGACATACTTAGGAGTGTATGTTAGCTAACAGTAAGCACAAACAGCCACTAGATGGAGCTGTTGTGACTAAACAGAAATACATAAGAAATATTGCTGAAGAAATATTCCTTAGGCATGACAGGAAGCAACACTTTCTCTTTTCCTGTCTGGAAAAGGGCTGGTAATTAGTCACATGTTTTTCCTACCATGATTGGCAAAATTCAGATCAGGCCAAACCGGCTTTACCCAAATCTATCTGAAGCGCAACATTACTCCTGTGTACAGACAACTTAACCCATTAGGGTATGTCCAGACAATGAGTTTTTTTTCTGACGGATTTACAGTCAGAAATGCGTTCCATTCATCTCTATGTGGTTTTGAATGTAGATCCACGTCAAAAACAACATCCAAATTTTTTTGCATTTTACATAAGGTTTTTAACCATCCCTATTGACTTCAATAATACATTTTCCACATTGAATACGAGCAAAGAATGAATATGTTCTGAGTATTTTTACATGTAAAAACTGACCGACAAAAATATGTGCTGTATGAACTACAAGGCTTATTTTCTATTGCTGTCATTTGTTCACTTTCGATTTTAGACAAGTATTTAAAGTTGGAATCTGTGTGGATTTCGACTTGAAATATTTGTCATGTGGATGTGGCTATACAACACAATAGGGCACATTTATCAAGACTAGAATTCTGGCATAATTTGCGCCAGAAGTACTGGCGTACACACTTTAGACCACATTTATTATTTGGTTTAGACAGTTTCTAGAAACTTCCACACCTCATCCAACAAATGGGGCATTGCTCAGCATGCACCGCTGTATGCCAAAAAATGCACCATTTTGGTGCAGTTAGTGCCATAAGGTAAGACAACTTATAAAAGATGTAAAAAGACTAGATTGTTCTAACATGCTGGATTTAACAACACCATGATAAGTGTGGCCCATTGGCTAGCCTAACTTTACACTATCTAAGAGCTAGACAGTATGTCAGTATGTCAGTAAGGGTGGGTTCATACAATGTTAATGCATATGTTGCAGGTATCCCTGAGGGTACTGTGGAGAAAGGTACCCCCGTGGATACCACAACGCAGCCTCGGTGGCCCCATGGAGTATGATAGAGCAGACGAAGCCCAGGCAGAAATAGAGCAAACATAGCCCATGGCACCAAGACTGTGTTGTGGTATCCGCCAGGGTACCTTTCTTCACTGTACCCTGATGGATACCTGCAATGTATACATTAACGTAGTGTGAAACCCCCTGAGGCCTAAGCCTTCTATTTATTTATACCCAGGACTGTATCAAGAACAAGGGGTCATCCTCTATGTCTTGAGGAAAGAAAGTTTCTACATAAACATAGAAAGGGATTCTTTACTGTTAGAGCAGTGAGACTGTGGAACTCTCTACCATAGGAACTTGTCATAACAGAGTTCAAAAAGGGTTTGGATACATTTCTGGAGCGTAATAATATAACAAGTTATAGTGACTAGGATTCTGGAGAGGGGTCGTTGATCCAGGGATTTATTCTAATTGCGAAATTGGAGTTGGGAAGGGATTTTTTTCCCTAAAATGAGGACAATTGGCTTCTACCTCATGGAGGTTTTGCCTTCCTCTGGATCAACACTTTAGCAAAATAGATTGAACTGGATGGATCTCTGTCTTTTTTCGGCCTTACAAACTATGTATGTAACTATGTAACTATGCTCCAAAGCTGGCAGGTGCAGGCTTTTAGCTACAGTTAGTTGCACCCACATCTAGCAGCCAGGATCACAGATAACTCTGATCCCAACCATTTAAACAGCTAGATGCCACGGTAAAGGTGAAGAAGTGTGAAGAAATCAGGCGATACCTTTTTCAGGCTAACTAAACACTCTTCTACTACTTTCTATGGCTAACACGGTACAACATTATACTACGGTAAAGGTGACTAAGACATCTAAAGTATTAAAAAAGGAGTCCATTAGGGCCTCCAATCAGCCTCTGGTGCTGACCGGCTGTCATGGCAGCTGGGTACCTAATGAAGACCTCCAAGCTTGCCATCTTAGTAAGGCAGGGTGTAATTAGGTACCCTAGGGGGACTAAAAGTGCAAGTTAAAAATATATAAAATGAAACTTTCCTGTACTACAGAATACAGTTGTCATTTATACCATACAGTGAATGAAGTAAAACCGAAACCCTTCTGCAAATGGTGCACTTGCCTTTTTTCACATTCCACCCCATTGGTGGTCCTCCAGTACATTATAATGTATGGTAAATGTTGACAATAAAAATAATATATGCAGCCCATAGCAACCAATTAGAGCTCCCCTTTAATTTTTCCAGAGCACTGTATGAAATGAGCTCTGATTGGTTGTTATGGGCAACAAAAAAAAACCTAAACTGTTTTTATACATGAAGCCCTATGAGTCTAAAAAAGTGAGGAAGAAAAAATTAACGTGATAAAAAAAAAAATCCTGTGGCCAGAAGAGGTTATCCACGTAGGAGAATTTCTTTCCATAACAGTGTATATAGCACCCAGACACTTATACCCGCAGTCGGTCATGTGTCAGAGCAATGGGACCACTTCCCAGTATAGAAAAGGCTGGTAAAAGGTGTTATTAACCCCTTTATGTCCGCCCACCGACTTTTGAAGTAAGCTGGTGTGTGTCTTTCGTCTACAGCGACGTCTTTTGGCGTCACTGCAGACACCGGAGTTTGCGGTGCCCGGCGCCGCAATTGCGCTGGGATCGGGGCTGTACTACACAGCCCCAATCCCAGAGCATGTCCTGCGAGCACCGGGGGGGCGGGAAAAAAAAAACTTCCGCAACCCGGTGCTTTAAACCTTTGATTGTGGCGGTGCATTACCGCAGCGCAATCAAAGGGTTCCCCTGCTCTGTCGGGTGATCGGAACACCCATTGACCCGACAGAGCTAGGGGAACGGCTGCACAGTCATCCCTGGGGACCTAGAGTGGCCCCAGAGCTGTCAGTGTACTAAGCCAGTGATAGGATTACACTTTTGTGCTGTCCTTAATCACGGGCCTGAAATCAGAACTGACACAAAATTAAAATGTATTAGCATATATGAATATGCTAATACATTACTAATTTTTTAAAAAAAAAAAAATTAAAAAAATTTTAAAAAAAAACAGTTCTCTTTCATGGGATTTTTTTAAAAAAAAATTTAAAAAAAAAAAACACATAATGAAAAAAAAAAAATAAAAATTAAAAAAATAAAATAAAAATAAATATTTAAGAAAAAATAATTGTGTATAAATTACATACAGAAAAAACCTACACATATCAGAAATCCACATGACCGTAAAAATCTAACAAGTTATTATGTGTGGAATGTGAACGGTGTAAATAAATGTAAAAAAAATAATAATAAAAAAAAATTCAAAACATTTTAAAAAAATTGCAATTAAATTTTTAAGTGACTTAAACTATTCCCCCAAAAAAAGTAACAACTTGTCTCGAAATAAAACGAGGCCTCACCAACTGCGTCATTGAAATTAATAAAAAAGTTACAACTGTTGAAACGCAAGGAGGCAAAAAACTAAAAAAAACGTTCTTTGGGCAATTATAATGCTTTTCAGGCCTGGGAGTTAAGGGGTTAAAGGGTTTGTTCAGCATTATAAAAACATTGGAAGCTTCCTGTTATTCTGTGATCATACACTCTGGCAGCCATACATTTGCCAGTTATATTACAGTGCCACAGCTGTTGACGGGTTGGTTATAGGTGGAATTCACTGAGATGTAGCTGAGCTGTAATACCAGATACAGTATAACTCATGGACAAGAGTGATGTAGAACAAGAAGTGAGATAGGTCCCACAAATGCTACCCCCCTAGCAACATTCTGATAGGGCACACTATAACTGTGTAAGGGCCGGTTCACACGGCTTATTCAAGCCGTATTTGCGGGACGAATTTCGCCCGCAATTACGGCTTGAATAAGAGGCGGGGGCGCTGCCCGCCGGCCCCCTAGACTTTCATTATCCACGGCGCGTATCCCGCCGGGATAATGAACATGTCACTTTCTCCCCGCCTGGCGGATTCACCGAGCGGAAAGGAGAGACGGAATCCACAGTTCTCTATGAGTACTGTGGATTACCGTAATGACTGGGACGGATTCCAGCCGTATTGCAGCGCAGCACGGTGCGCAATACGGCTGCAATCCGTCCCTGCAATAAGCCGTGTGAACGGCCCCTAAGGTGTGTGCAGGTGGAGGTTCTAAGACCTGGTTCACACGGCATACAGTGGCGCATACTGTGTGCATCGCTATACTCCTGCTTTATTAGAAGTACACACTGGCCAGCGCCTACGTCTAAAGCGCTCCGGCCCGGACCACATTCACCCTCCCTTTCCCACTTTTTTCTACGGTCGCTCATTACGTGCCCGGGAATACGCTGTAAAATCATAGCACTCAATGAGTGCAATAATTATACTGTATATACATCAGCCGCATTGCAGCGCAATTACACTCCGAAGTATGTCCTGCAAATACGTCGTGTGAGCACCCCCTAAGGCTATGTTCACACAGCTTAAAACTGGACATATTTCAGCCATAATTACGCGGCAGAGTGCACAAATTATGGCTGGAATACGTCTCAGTCATTACAGTAATCCACAGTTCTCATAGAGAACTATGAATAACGTCTCCTCTCCCTGCTCGACGAACCCGCCCCGAGGGGAGATAATTGACATGTAAAATTAAACCAGCGGCGTATAACCGCCGCTGGTAATACAAAGTCTATGGGCCGGCGAAGTGCCGGCCCCCCGCTCCCCCCGCCCCCGGCCACACGGCGTAATTTGGGGGCTTTAATTACGCCCTGCAAATACACCGTGTGAACCTAGCCTAAGTGTTGAGCAGGCAGGTACACCTGGGTAATGGGTGTGTCTGAATGACTGGACTACTGGTGAGGGATTGCTGGGAGGGGTTGTGCACCAGCACAGAACAAACCACAGAGACTCTCGGCTTGGGATCTTGCAGGCTTTACTGAAAGCATTAATGTGAAGAGGTTACACTTCTTCTCAGGTATTCCAGGTAGACAAAACCTTAGATTACTACACATCTTCCTTTACAATTGCTCCTCTGGCACTTCCTTTGCCTCTGTCTCTCACAGCCTTTACTCTTACTTTAGTCTCCATGGTAGTGGTCATGCCTAAGGGCTATTGGTTGTACCTTGGTACCTCCTCTTTCTATATTTCTCTTCCTCTCTCTCTCAGGGCAGTTCCCCTGCCTTTCCATCTATTCTCTCTCTTTTCTCTCATCTTCTTGTTTCTGCTCATTCTCTTTCTCCTTGGTGAGATCTCAGACTAGTGGCCTTCTTCACCTCACCGCCAGCAAGCGAGTACACAGTCTCCCGATGCTGTAGTAGCTTAGTTGAGTTAATAGTTAAAGAATTCTGTTACTGACAACTAGAACTATTGCCAAGAAGTGAGTTCCTTACCTAACAGGCTGATACTCCCCCCTTGAGGCTAGAAAAAGGGGCGTTGTGGGTTTTTTTTGTTGAAAAAAACAAGTACCTTTCCCTTTTTGATGTCATCACTCCACCTCCCATGCATGTTCCTGATACTCAGTCCCCTGTAGTTGGAGCAGACATGGGTTTTGCTAATCCACAGAGGAGAACTGTATTGTGAACAAGCTATATGTATTTTATTTCTTCCTCTTATTTGCTCAGGAGAGAAGATAAGCTCTCAGCAGGCAGCCTTCTTTCATTCCTTCAGCTGCAGGGGGAGAGGGAGGAGGCTGAGCAGAGTGCAGGGAACTTCTACATGTTTATCAGGATAATTACTTTTAAAACCATTGTATTCTCTATACAAAAGACACGGGATTTTTTCTCCCCACCCCTTCAAAGGTCGTTCATTTTCCCCTTTGCCACAGATAAGAAGTGCAAACAAGGCAAGCTCGGCCAGATCAACTCCTGCAGCCCCTTCATTTCTAATGAAAAACGGGTCGGGAAAACCCGGGGCATGTAAAGAATTTTGGAGTTTCTCAGAGGCAAAAATTTTTTTTTTAAATTAAATATATTTTTTAGAAAATGTTTAAAATACCCATATTGTAGGATCCCAGATAAACATTAATCGTGGAAAAACCCCCTTTAAAACTTTTGGCAGGCTCCCTTTTAAAAGGGGACCAAAACCCCCCCCCCTTCCCCTTTCCACACTGATTGGATGCGGGCCCAAAAAACCCCTCTGGGGTGCTTAAAGGTGTTCTCCAAAAAGAAGAAAACAAAATACAAAAGGTACTTTGTTTAAGAAAACAAAAACCTAAATATATTTAATTAAAAAGTCTTTTTCTTTTTTGTCTAAAGAATAATCAAAATAGAGAACAAAAGGCCGCCGGGCTCCCCCCTTCCGGGAAAACCGGGTTTACAGGGGGTTTTTGGACAACTTGAGTTATTTCCTGGTTAGGGCTGATGAAATAAACTAGCATGGGCTGTGTTAGTCAGTCTAAAACAGACTTTGGAATAGGGAGGGGTTTCTGCAAAAGTAAAAGGAGACACACACATGCATATTTATTTTATAAAAATTTATATATATATATATATAAAATTTTTAAATATATTTGAGGGAAAATATAGTATATGAACAATAGCTCAGCTGGAGGATGGGCTTTTTTGGGAAAAATGTAGTTTTCAGAGATAGTGCCTAACAACTGCAGCTCTGCCCACTAGCCCAGTGAGAGGAAAGATCCCAAAAAAGCCAATTTTTATGTGATATAACAGCGTCTGTAATAGTTTCCCACACTGGAAATTTTGACAGTGTTCCCGCTTATCTTTAGTATTACTGCCTATAAAGTTTTTTAATTTTTTTGGGGTTTCTCACTAACCCCTTTTTAAAAGGGTTTTCCCCAATACAAAGATTAGCTTTCAACTTTTAAAAAACAGTTAAAAGAAGACTTTTTCTAAAATACATTGGTCAAAAGATTAAAAGGGGTTTTTCTCACTACATTGATTCCTTTAATCTTCCTGTTTTCTTTGGGTTTTATTTTTTAATTTTAGGGGCGTGGGTTTTCTGGCTTCCCCTAGGCGCAGTAGAAGCCAGGTCTGTCTATAGAAAACCCTTTTTTGTAGCCTATCATGAAGATTGAACAGGGCGGGGCAAAAATCCTGAGGAGTAAAGCATGTATTTTGCTTTTTCGTGGGGAAAAAGCACAATTAAAGGGGAATTCATTTTGACTCAAAGAGAGCTATTTAATTTTCTCTCCCCCCCCCCCCCCCCGGTGTAAAATACGCTATACGTAGCCCGAGTAGAGAAGTGACATTTTCAATTTTTTGCGGGGCACGCTGACGGGGCCGCTGACAATGCATGTGAATGGGCCCTCCGTGCCTTGGAAGTACATGCCCGTATTGCAAACGCGTTCATTAAGGGAAAAACCCTAAGGAATTGGGTTTAAAAAAAAGTTTTCTAATTAACCCCTTTAAAAACACAGGGCAAATGATATGTCCAGGGTTTCTGGTAAGGGTTCCCATGTAAAAGGGGAAATGCTCTGAAAATTTCCCCAAGTATATCCTATGATACAGTCATTGACACAATCCTTAAAGGAGTTGTCTCATTACGAGCTTTCAGCCTGTCAGTGTCCCTGGTACGTTGACCTGAGGGGCGTGTTTCTTGGTCTGTCTCTTCTGCTCCCTCTCCCCCCCCCTCAGCCACACAGGCAGCTACGTAACTTCTATACAGGGGGGGAGGGGTTTGCTCTCAGAGTTCCCCCTGTGTTTTGCCTGCCTTTAGGTCTGTTGCAGGAGAGGGCTGATCTAGGAGTGTAGAGGGGAATATGAAGCTGTGGCTAATAGAGCCAGGGGATGCTTTGGTTCTATATCCCCTGCTTAGCTTACAAGTCTCCACATCTCCAGCAACAACAAGGGCAGTGGTTACTTACTCAGGATGTGTCCCTAATACAGGAGAACATAAAGTATTCACATCCCCTGATCGGGTATAATAATTAGTATAGTCCCCGTTCCAAAGACATATCATGATTATAGTAACAGACGGGGCCCACTGCTGTCACATCTATCGTGTAGAGAGCAGGGGGAAAGCAGGCACACACAGGTTAATCCAAGCAGCAAGGACACAGAAGCCAGAGTCCTCCTCCCCTCCAGAAGCATTCTGTGCGGGGGGGGCTCTCTGCTCCGACCTGTCGTCAAAGGTGGTGAGTCATTCAGACCTGACAGCCAGTAAAAATAAGGATCAACAGGTCGGCTATATAGAGATCTGAGAAGCTGATGTAGTAAAACTAACAGGGCTAGCTCAAAATCATAGGACATTTTTAATGAACATATATTGCAAAGCTGCTTGTTTTTTAAAGATCTTTAAATTAAAACCCAATCATTGTAGCGAGACAACCCCTTTAAGTACATCTTATCCAGTTAAATAAAAGCCCTCCAATGTCTGTAGATTGAAAAATAAAAAAGTTATGGCTTTTGGAAGGTGAGGAGGAAAAAACTTAGAGCCATATCATTATAACCGGCTGTCAGGAAACGGTTAAATTGGCTCCATAGACGGAGCTGCACCTTCAATCAGTTCAAACATTTGCTGACAATGTCAAGTTTGTTTGATCCTGAAACAGAAGGACTGAAAAGTTTCTGTGACTTCAGGAAAGGCGTCTGTAGAGGAGACAACCAGCTTGTTACCGCCATCTAGTGTTCACATTGGAGATTGCACATAGTTGTGCATAGAGATGAATTAACTTTTATTTTCTGCCAGGACATCAGTATTTTTTGTAAACATAAACTATTTTAAAAATCCCCCCAACAAATATTCTGGCATGTATAGAACAAAGTTATGCAAAGTGTTACAAGTGTTATGCTAAAATATCTGAAAATTGATATTAAAGTTTTTAAGTTGGGTCCAAATCACGTTTTTGGCTTCTGTTTAATGTGCGCACCGGATTATATAGGTGAAACAAATGCCTCTGATGGACGCCAATAATTTACATCCTTCAGCCATAGGATCCCATAGCACAAAAACCCAAACATTTAACGTATACTTTATTTTCTAAATGTCATTGCATAAAATCTTTTTTTGTTCACAGGCATATACCGGCCAAACAGAGGCCAAAAAGACACACTACATCAGGCTGTTTAATCCTATGGATACATTTAGGGTATATGTTAGGGGTTTCCGGGCATACGTGTACCAAACAATGTGGTGTGTACCCAGTCTTAGGGTGCGTCCACACGGCAAGCATAAAATGGCAGTTGGATTCTGTTTAAGAACCCGGCCGGTATTTTATCATCTTCAAAGGTTTTGGGGGGATAGTTATTTCCACGGATTGCGGACTTGCCCATCCCCCATAACCATTAAACTGCACACCTTCCGCCCGTAACCAGATGGAAGATTGTGCATGCGCCAAGATTTTAGCAACGCCGGCGGCTGAAAAGTCATTCAATGTAGACTACAGAATGGATTTTCAAATAGAGCCTATGGGGACAGTTTCTTGACGGTTTTCAGGCAGTTTTTAAATCTGCAAAACATCTGAAAATCCGACCAAGAAACCATGCTGTGTGGAAACCATGCCGTGTGAACTGAGCCTTTTCAGATCTACACTGTATTTTATAGCCTGATTCCCATCCAATTTAGTCAAGGCATATATATCAAAATTAACCCCTCCCCACTGCAGTGATTTATTTTTCCCTCCACGTAGCCATATTAGGGCCTGTTTGCGGCACAACATGTACTTTTAAACCAAATAAAAATTCTTTGTGGGGTGGAATTGGAAAACAAAGCAATTGAGACATTTTTGGGAAGATTTGTTTTTATGGAGTTCAGTGTTCTGTATACATGATGTTTTTATTCTTATGGTCCGTATGATACTAAACTGATATTGTTTTCATTATGTTCTAATACCTTTAAGAAATAAAAACATTTTATCTTTCAAATATGCTTTTCATCATCATATTGTAATATAAATAACTTACGGATTGGGTGAGGGCTCGTTTTCTTGCAAAACGTAGTGTAGCTTTTATTGGTTCCATTTTGGGATACAATTTTGATCACTTTTTATTGCAATTTTTGAAGAGACAAAGAGACCAAAAAAATGACAATTATGGTGTTGGGCATATTTTTCTTTACAAAGATCATCGTGCAGAATAAATATTATAGTTTATTAGATTGGACTTTTATGTATGCAGAGATACCAATTATGCTTATGTTGCTATTGTTTTTCCTTTTTTATTTGTAAAATGGCAAAAAAAATTTTCTTTATATTTCTAAAACCTTATACAATTTTTTTTGCCTGTATTTTTCGCCACCCTAGAGTACTTGAACACTTATATACTAGTCTGCAGTACTAGAATATTGTATATAGTGTATAGTTATGGCTCTCCTCTTACACTTACATTTCCTCAGGCAGAGTGTAATATTAGCAGCAACAAACCTCTCAATTTTTAGAGATTGTAAAGAGGCCATGGAACTAACCACACCCAAGTATATGACATCACATGGTGCCAAACCCCCTAACCACATCCAACCACATGGCATCACACAGGACATACTTCTAACGACACCACATCTAACATAATTATGCTCTACCTCCTCTAGCAAACTACCTCCAACACAACAGCAGCATTACTGAGGTTTATAAGGATGTATTTACATAAAATAGTGTATGTAAAAAAATACAAACAAATAGCTATAAGACAATGTTCTATGGATGATACCTCTATATAATGGTTGTACAGTGACCACATAATACTGCTGTACAAGGAGCAAATATCACTGTATTGTTACTGACCAAACCAGGACCAATATTATCAATGATACCACTATACAAAGATCAAATAATACCATCACAACGTGACCAGATATCATCACCATATAGTGACTGAATAATACCACCACACAGTGATCACATCACCACCACATAGTGACTGAATAATACCACTACACCATGACCACATATCATCATCACATAGTGGCTGAATAATATCATCACAGCCTGATCACATATCACTACCAAATAGTGACTGAATAATACCACCACACTATGACTACATACCACCATCACATAGTGGCTGAATAATATCACAACGCTATGACCACATATCACCCCCAAATAGTGACTGAATAATACCACAACACCATGACCTCATACCACCACCACATAGTGACTGAATAATACCACCACATATCACCAACACATAATGACTGAATAATACCACGACATCATGACCACATATCACCACCACCACCAATTGACTTGAGTAATACCGCCAGACTATGACCACATAAAAACAACTCATAGTGACTAAATAATACACAACGCCATGACCACATAACACCACCACATACTGACTGAATGTAACTGGCACACCATGACCACATATCACCACCACATAGTGACTGAATAATACTGCCATACTCTTCCTGAATATGCACTATTACACTACTACCAATATTCCCACCATACAGTGACCATACAGCGGTAGATACCAATTGTACTTAGGCTATTCAGGCATATAAGTGATTACAGTGCAGTTAGATCCAGCGACTCACAGTGATGTCTTCTATTGCTGAAATCTTTTGCTTTCCCTTTTCTTTTCTATCTGGTACACACCGCCATTTCAACTTCTCCCAGCAACAACTCATCGCTGAAAAATGTACTACACAACTATCTGTCACTGTACTACTGTCTGTCAAATGAGGGGGCTCAGTAGAGTGACAGAAAAACGAGACGGGTCAGTACAGTTACAGATACATAAGGAGGGCTCAGTATAGCTCACTTCTTTTTGCAGGTGCGTTCGTGTGTTGGGGAATATGCAAGTTTAACATAGCACTCAAAAAGTGCTGTGATTTTACCGTATTTGCAGGGCATACTTCGGATGCATTGCAGCTCAGTTAAGCGGCAAAGTACGACCTGCAAATACGTCGTGGGAATATACCGTAACCGAGCGCTGCACTGCTTTCTAATGACTTAGATGCAACGGTCATGTCGAATGCAGAATCAAATTGGTTAGATAGTTGGGATTGGAATTATCTCAAAACCCATTAGCTAACAGCAGGCACATACCAGGTATGGAGCAGACTCTAACTGACATCATGACATACAGTTATGTCATGTTTTGGTAAGGGGTTAACATACATGCCAGGACATATACAGTATGTTAAACAGATGCTTTTTATAGATGCCAAACAGTGGCATCCATCACCTATATGGTCTCATTGTAAGAGACTAATATGCAGTTCCATACCTTTATTTCTGTGGTATACAGACAAATACTACACAGAAGGAGGACATGATTACCCACCACACATATAGTGTGAATCTCATGTTAAACTAGTCTAAAGCTGGTGTCACAAATGGCGCTGTTGGGAAAAATGCTATGATTTGTAGCGGGGGTTTTTTTGCAGGAAAACAGTATTTATAGTTGTTAGCTGTAAGTCAGTAGTGAACTATAAAATGTGCTGCAAACATTGCTTTTTTTCTTTGTACTATTTGTCCTCACTTTGGGTGCGTTTTTGAGGGTAAGTTGCAGGTTTTTCCAAATACGGCAGTGTACTTTTTTATGCAGTTTGTGGTATTTTTCTGAAATAGATTTTCATTGTTTTGTTCTGCTAAAGGGATTGTCCCAATGATGGCAAATTATAATGATGGCATATCGGTAGGATACGCCATCTCTGTCTGATAGGTCTGGGTCCTACCTCTGGGACCTGTACCTGTCTGCAAAATGAGCCCCAAAACCGCTTTTTTCTGAATGGAGAAGTGGTCGCTACTCTCCCATAGACATGAATGGGAATTGTGAGTATACAGAGGTATTATAGTACACAGGGGATGGTATCATAGTAGTTATATTCTTGTACATATTGGGCAGTATAATAGTAGGTATATTCTTGTACATAGGGGCAGTATTATAGTAGATATATTCTTGTCTTTAGAAGGCAGTATTATAATAATTATATTCTTGTACATTGGAGGCAGTATTATAGTAATCATATTCTTGTACATAGGGGCAGTATTATAGTAATCATATTCTTGTACATAGTGGACAGTATTATACTCTTGCACATAGGAGGCAGTATTATAGTAGTTATATTCTTGTACATAAGAGGTAGTATAATTGTATTTATCTTAGTAGTATTCCTATATGTTTGAAGACCCAATAAACATTTGTTTATAAAAAACCAAAAAAAAAAACTGACTGTGGCTGAGGCAATTCCTTTATACCCTGACATTGTTAGAGAGGTTGCCCCTCTGGTCACAGCTTTGCCCCCAACCCAAGTTAGTGTAGAGAGGCCGTTCTCTATCCTGGAAATAATGAGATCAGATATGAGGTCATGTTTGCAGGATCTGATGGAGGCGATACTATTTCTCAGAACAAATTCAAAGACTTCACAAATGTTCCTGCAGTGTTTTGCATATTTACAATTTTTTTGTGTCCTAACAAATTTGCTCCGACAAAGCAGACCTGGACAAGCACCTTCTGGATCTGAGGACAAAATTTCTCAAACTTGGATACAGACCAAAATTGACTGACAACCAAATCAGCAAAGCGGCTGCCATCAACAGAGACAGTCTGCTCATGTACAAAGAGACCCAGAAGGAAGAACGAGTGCCCCTAGTTGTCACCTACAACCCACAGCTGGAGATCCTACGAAAGATTGCCAAGGAACTTCAACCTGTGCTACATAGGGACAACAGACTCAAAGACATATTCCCAGTCCCCCCTCTCCTTTCCTTTTGGCAACCACCAAACCTGGGGCGCATTGTCCGGAGCGCTCTGAAGGCCCCAACTGAAAATGGCACCTCACCCTGCCTGCAGAACAGGTGCAAGACCTGCAGTCACATCCACACTGCTGACAGTGTACCTGTCCCACAGTCCCAGCAGGTGCACAGAATTAGGGGGACATTTTCCTGCAGGTCTTCCAATGTGGTGTATCTGATTATGTGTATGCAATGTCCTACCACAGGCCTCTATGTGGGGGAAACAGGGCAGAGACTCAGCCAGCGTATGAATTCACACAGATTCACCATTAACAACAACAGAACTGATCTGCCAGTGGCCGCACATTTCTCTGGAGAAAATCATTCCATGGAAGATTTGCAGGTAACGGTCTTAATGGGAGATTTTAAGACTCAGAGGGAGAGGAAGGAATGGGAATATAAATGAATGCAAAAATGTAAAACTCTGCAAAATGGGTTAAATATTCATGCCAGCTTCATGTCAAGCTATGTGTGAACTGTGAGTGCAACAAATCTCCCCTGATTGCATATAAAGATAAGAGAAATAATTACTGATCACTCCCGTCACGCCTCACAAGTTTCCAGACTGTTTAATTCTTGACAGGTTGTAGATAAACTACTCTACCTATATTTCGCATTTTGTTATTTTTAAGAATTCTAAGATCCTTTGAAGATCCATGTCTTGTGTGTATAAAAAGTCTGTGTATTTTCAGTTTGTTGTATAACATCAGTCTGAAGAAGAGAGCTAGTCCTCTCGAAAGCTCACTATCAAATATACTCAGTTAGCCTCTAAAAGGTATCGCCTGATTTCTTCACTATTCTACTACTTTGTGTCCTAAAGTCAAATCCAATAAATATATTTTATACTGACAAGCAAAATGGTAACTATGGTTTGAACTTGTGACTTTCAGCCTCCATATCTCACCCTCCACTACAGCTTTGTACATGAGGCTACTGTAATTGTATATACAGTCATCTGACCCATATTATACATAAATTTGACTTGCAAGTATTTAGCAATTTTTATTATTTTGTTAGTATTTGGGAAATCCACCTTTGGTTTTCAATACTGCCTGAATCCTTCTGGGTTCTGAATCAGATTCAAGCACATATTGACTAAAATCTGATCCCAGGTCTCTTCTCCACATTCCCAATGTTGGTGCAGACTAGACTTGGATACAACTACAGCTTTTTCTTCAACTCTACCCACAAGTGTTCAAAAGATCAAAACATTGTTACCATTTTGCCTGTAAATGTCTGTTCTACCTAAATAGCTTGATTATTGTATCATAAGGTGGAAAACAGCCTGATGTTACCATTTTACTACAGTAAAGTTATCACTTAAACATGCGCCGTGTATGAGGGAGTCAGGAGTCGGAGGTTTGGGAAATTGAGGAGTTGGAGCCGGAGTCGGGGCTTCGGCTTGCCAACTCCACAGCCCTGACAGCAATCAGATGTTTTTTGTAGTTGAAGATGAGGTTTGTGCACATGTCAGGAGGAATTTGGGTCCACTTCTTTTTGCAGATCATTTCTAAATCATTAAGATTTTGAGGCTGTTGCTTGGCAACTCGGAGCTTCAACTCCCTCCCTAAGTTTTCTATGGGATTAGGGTCTGGAGACTGGCTAGACCACTCCATGACCTTAATTTGCTTATTTTTCCTTTGTTGTCTTGGCTATATGTTTTGGGTCATTGTATTGCTAGAAGACCCAGCCATGACCCATGTTTAATATCCTGGCAGGGGGAAGGAGGTTGTCACTCAAGATTTTACAGTACATGGCTCCATCCATTCTCCCATTGATGCGGTGAAGTAGTCCAATGCCTTTAGCAGCGAAACACCCTCAAAACATAATGGGCGACATGTATAAAGGGGGCTGCGCCAGAATTGTGGCCTCAAAAAGCTGTAGTAGACCAGTTCTATAGATGTATGAACAGGCATACTCTAAACTTTGGCGCGATAAGTGCCTCGGTACTGCGCCAAAGACACTTTTTAGCGCGCCAATGTTTTGGGGCGTTGCACCACATTAGTAGAAACAGACACATTTATGATTCTTTGACACCAAAACTTTGGTGCAGAACAGTTACAACAGCCCAAGTTAAAGGTGGTCTGCCTGAGCCTGAGTTGTAGTATTGGCACTAGACTGCGCCTGTATGTATGAACTGCAGAAGAACGGGGTCAAACATTCTGGTGCAGTCTATACTACCTTAAAGCGATTTAGAACTGGTCTATCAGTGCCAGAATTCATACATGTCGCCCAATGTTTCCACCTCCATGCTTGACAGTGGGGTTGGTGTTCTTTGGGTCATAGGCAGCATTTCTCTTCCTCCAAACACGGCGAGTTGAATTAATGCCAAAGAGCTCAATTTTTGTCTCATCTGACCACAGCACCTTCTCCCAATCACTGTCAAAATCATCCAGATTGGCAAACTTCAGACGGGCCTGCACATGCGTCTTCTTGTGCAGGGGGAGCTTGCGGGCACTGCAGGATTTTAAATCATTATGGTGTAATGTATTACCAATGGTTTTCTTGGTGACTGTGGTCCCATTTGCCTTGAGATAATTAACAAGTTCCACCTGTGTAGTTTTAGGCTGATCTCTCACCTTCCTCATTGTCAAGGATACCCCACGAGGTGAGATTTTGCATGGTGCACCAGATCGATGTCGATTGACAGTCATTTTGTATTTCTTCTATTTTCTTACTATTGCATCAACAGTTGTTTCCTTCCTACCCTGCGTTTTACTTATGGTTTTGTAGCCCATTCCAGCTTTGTGCAGGTCTATTGTCTTGTCACTGATATCCTTAGAAAGCTCTTTGGTCTTGCCCATGTTGTAGAGGTTAGAGTCTTACTAATTGCGTCTGTGAACAAAGGTGACTATTTAAGAGCATCTAACTGGTCTGTAGGAGGCAGAACTCTTAATTGTTGGTAGGAGGTCAAATACTTATTTCTCTCAGCAATATGCAAATACATTTATATAAGTTATACAATGTGATTTTCTGGATTTTGTTGTGGATATTCTATCTCTCAATGTTAAAACTAACCTACCTTTAAAATTATAGACTGTTCATGTCTTTGTTAGTGGGCAAATGTACACAATCAGCAAGGGATCAAATAATTATTTCCTTCACTGTATATACAAAGGAGTAGTATTAGGCAGTAGGTGGCAGTATTATAGTAGTTACATTATTTTACATAGGTGGCAGTGTGATAGAAGTTTGATTCTTGTATCTCAGGATAATAGTCAAGACTGACAATACATCATTATATCATATTAAGTTGAGCCAAATGACAAGCCCATCTCTATTGCATCTAAATCTATTAGGTTCTCTGCAGAGGAAGATGCCCAGATTTTCTGTAGTGCAAAATCTGCTGCAGTTCTACAGGCAAATCTAAAGCAGCAAATCTTAACCAATTTGGTGCAGATTGGTTGTGGATTTGCCACTGTGAATTAGTGTGGGAAAATGTAAAATTTAATAAAAAAAAAAAAGAAATCCACAGCGATAAACTTTGATTTTAAATATTGACTTCCCCATTAAAGTCAATAATAAAAATGCACAACAGATCCACAGCCCATCAGCAACATACCTCAACATGCTGCGAATAATAATCCATACCATGTGGATTCATTGCGGGTTTTATTCTGCGGCATGCAGAAATCTTATCCACGCTGCTGCAAGTGTAATACACAGATTTTCCACCTGCGAATCCAATGTACAGGGACCCTTACAATAAAGGTTTTTATATGATTTGTATCTAGGATTTTTGCAAACCATTGTGATTCTCCCCTACCAATTCATCTTATTCCCCCCTAAACCTGCAATTGCTCCTAATATTTAAGGCGGAAAAAAAATACATTTCTCATCAGAATTTTGTGCCTGGGAAGACAATTTGGCTTCTTTGCATGTCAGTCTTCATTCCTAATGATTCAATCTCCCCATGTATATTTTAAGAGAACTAATTAACCTTGTGAGATTTGCTGTGAAAATTAAAGTGGTTTTCATTTGACAGGAGATGTATGTTTGAAGTTCACTCTGTAACATATGGCATGTAGAAAAAATGAAGATGATAGAAAGAAAGTGGATTCTGTTGGCAGAGATGCTGAGCAAAAAGGATTGTACTAAAGAGTGGTGCAAGTGACCCAAATCACTACATACAAGAAGATGTATATCTTATATCAGCTGTATATATATATGATTATACGTATACAGAAGATGCCCAGGTTATACCAGCATGGTCCATATTACTACATACAAGAAGATGTATAACTTATACCAGCTGTACATATAGAATTATATACCAAAAGACGTCCAGGTTATACCAGTATGGTCCATATCACTATATACAAGGAGATGTGCAATTTATACCAGCTGTACATATATAATTATATACAGGCAATGTCCAGGTTATACCAGCCTGGTCGATATCACTAAATACAAGAAGATGTGTAACATATAACAGCTGTTAATATATAAGTATATACAGAAGATGCACTGGTTATACCAGCATGGTCCATATCATTACATACAAGAAGATGTATAACTTATACAGCTGTACATATATAATTATATACCAGAAGATGTCCAGGTTATACCAGCATGCTCCATATCACTATATACAAGAAGATGTATAACCTATTCCAGCTGTACATATATAATTATATACCAGAAGATGCCCAGGTTATACCAGCATGGTCCATTTCATTGTATACAAGAAGATGTTTAACTTATATGAGCTGTACATATATAGTTATATGCCAGAAGATATCCAGCTTATACTAGCATAGTTCACAGCACTATACACAAGAAGATACAGTATATAACATTTACCAGCTGTACATATACAATTATATTCCATAAAATACCCAGGTTATACCAGCTTATTGCTGTGTACAGGAAAATATATAATGTATACGAGCTGTACATAAATACACGGTCTAGTCACATTATTATGACCGCTTCCTTCCTTCTGATGTGTCGGCACATAACTCAAAGAAAGTTACGTATCATGAGATGGTTTAATAGGTATATAAGGTGTGCAACAGGCTGTCTGACAGCTACCTCCTGTTGCTGTAACAGATTAAAGGAGTGATTTATCAGAGTTGCAAAAAGGGAGGATAATTGGCTTTCGGGTATCTTGAGTGAACAGAGGGCACCATTGCAAATAAGCGACATGGAAACTGCAGAGCACCATGACCCATTGATTTCAGAGGTGAACATTGGCTACAAAGTTGCAGCAGGAGGGACTGGCTGAAATGAACCAGGGGGCGACCAGTTGTGTCTAATACAACAGTTCAGCAAATCCTACTGTGTATGGGGCTCTGAAGAAATCAGGCGATACCTTTTAGAGGCTAACTGAGTATATTTGATGGTGAGCTTTCGAGAGAACTAGCTCCCTTCTTCAGACATGATGATATACAAGAAATTGAAAATTCACAGGCTTTTTATACACACAAGACATGGACCTTCAAAGGATCTTAGAATTCTTAAACATAACAAAATGCAATATAAGCAAACAAGTCATTTACAACAGGTCAAACAATTTAACTATACTGGAAACTTGTGAGGCATGAAGAGGGGGTCAGTAAATCTGCCGCTTATCTCACAGCCATCACGTGTAATTTGTGGCCATCACAGTTCACATATAGTTTGACATAAAACTAGCATGGATATTTAACCCCTTTTGCAGAGTCTGAAATTTTTGCATTAATTTAAATTCCCATTCCTTTCTCTCCCTCTGCGTCTTAAAGTTTCCCATTAAAACCACAATCTTCAGATCTTCAATACAGTGGTCCTCTCTGGAGAAGTGTTTGTGCCACTGGAAGATCAGTTCTACTGTTATTAATAGTGAATCTGTGTGAGTTCATGCGCTGGCTGAGTCTTTGCCCTGTTTCCCCCACATAAAGGCCTGTGGTCGGGCATTGCGCACACATAATCAGATACACCACATTGCTAGACCTGCAGGAAAATGTCCCCCTAATTCTGTGCACCTGCTGGGACTGTGGGACAGGTACACTGTCAGCAGTGTGGATGTGACTGCAGGTCTTTGCCACCTGTTTTGCGGGCAGGGTGAGGTGCCATTTTCAGTTGGGGCCTTCAGGGGGCTCCGACAATAATACGCCGCAGTTTGGTGGTTGCCGAAAGGAGAGGAGAGGGGGGACTGGGAATATGTCTTTGAGTCTATTGTCTCTATGTAGCACAGGTTGAAGTTCCTTGGGGTTAAATATCCATGCTAGTTTTATGTCAAACTATATGTGAACTGTGATGGCCACAAATTACACGTGATGGCTGTGAGATAAGACGGCAGATTTACTGACCCCTCTGTCATGCCTCACAAGTTTTCCAGATAGTTAATTTTTTTGACCTGTTGTAAATGACTTGTTTGCTTATATTGCATTTTGTTATGTTTAAGAATCAAAAAAGATCCTTGAAGGTCCATGTCTTGTGTGTATAAAAAGCCTGTGAATTTTTCAATTTTCTTGTATATTTTCATGTCTGAAGAAGGGAGCTAGTTCTCTCGAAAGCTCACCATCAAATATACTCAGTTAGCCCCCTAAAAGGTTATCGCCGGGATTTCTTCACTCGTCTACTACTTTCTATGGCTAACACGGTACAACATTATACTATGGGGCTCTGAAGCAGACGGATGGTCACTGCACCTCTGCTAATGAAGTTGCAGCACCAGAAAAGGCTTCAGGCGTCAATTTTTATAGCAATATTGTAATTGGACCTTTGCTGATTGACAATAGGATTACTGGAAGAACACAAGTTGGTGGTGGCAGCGTTACGGTCTGAGGAATGTTTTTGTGGCATTCTCTGGGTCCACTCTTCCATGTGGAAGACACTCTCATATGGGTATGAATCCATCCTTGCAGCTCACATACACACATATATGCCGATTGTCTTCACTGGGATGGATCGGATAACCCAGCAAGACATTGATACATGTCCCACAGCTAGAAATGTCAAGCATTGGTTGGAAAAGTAAGACCAAGGCTTCCAAGTACTAACCTAGCTCCCTAATTTCCCAGATTTAAGCCCGATTGAGCATCTGTGGGACCACACCTCAATCATCATGTTCACTCTATGGCTCTTTCCCCACATACACACCAGCAGCTGTGGGGTCCAGTCAACATGACTCCAGATACCTGTGACAACCTACCAAGACCTAACGGAGGCCAAGGTGCAAAACACACAGACTAAGAACACGGGATAAACAAAGTTCTGAAGATACAGAACAGGGACACAAACAGGAACAAAGACTAGACATAGAACTAGAGACAAGGCTCAGAACATGGACTAGGACTATGGCAAGAACATAGGCTAGAAGCAAAACAGGACAAAGACTAGACTATAGCTCAGAACATCGGCCAGGAACCAAACAGGCAGACAAGGATCCAACAGAACAGAGACCAGACAGACAAGAGCCAAGGCAAACATCACAGGAACATAGACCAGAAACACAGACAGACTGGGCAAGAACCAAGCACAGCAGACATACTAAGCACATCATGCTAAGCACAAGGATCAGGCAGAGAAGGTGAGAGACTGTTTAATAAAGCACCAGGGGAAGAAGATTGGTAGAGGAAGCCACATCCAGCTGGACCTACAAAGGTTAAATAACAGCAGGATGTGGTCATGCCTCCCTTTATAGCCACAAGGCCACATGGTGCCTCCAGCATGGCCAGACGGACAGGACAAGCCGAATGGCAAACGAAAATTAGGTTACAAGCGATCGTAGGCATAGTGGCATGACAATGGGAAAGGCCTCCCACCCAACACTACAGCCATTCCGAGAAAGCCAGCCAGTAACAGTGTCAGTAACCTATGATTAAAACCAAAGATTGCCGACTTCCCCCACCTAGACAAGGCACCTCGGTGACACATATCTCACAGGTCTCCTGCAGCAGAATGTGACCACCTGAGGTCGCTCTGCCACAAAAGTTATACATCATGGCCCATATCAATATATACAAGAAAATGTAGAACTTATGCCAGCTGCACATATATAACAGTAAACTAGAATTACACCAGCCTACTTCACAGCACTACACACAAGAAGATGTATAACGTATACCAGCTGTACATATGCATTCATTTCTAATGTTAAAAGCTTGTGCTACTTGTTTGGGGGGAGGGGCAATATTAAACTGTACAAGATCCCGGGGTTTAACCCCTTACCGACATTTGCCGTACTCATACGGCAATGTCGGGTAGGGGTTCCCGCAAATTGCCGTTTTTGGTACGAAAGCGGATCTTGCGCGCCACACATGCCGCAGCCGGCGGAGGGGGAACCGGCGGTATTTTCCCGCTGGATCAGCCGCTCCCCAGGGCCCGGGAGTGAGCCCCGGCCCGGGGGGATTAAACCCCCCCGAGCCGCGACACGTGGTTGCGAACCCGCGGCTGCGGGGGCAGGAAAGTGAGCCCCTGCTGCCCGAGATCCGGCGCAGTTATGGGCTGAGCGCGCTCTGAGTTCCTACAGGGCCCGGATGTGAATGACAGTCTGGGTTGTCTGGTGACGTCACGATGCCCAAATGCATTGTGGGCAGGTGACAGGACGTTGCCGGGAGACCAGAAACAGTTAAAAGTGATCTCCTATTGCATAAAACGATCTGACGATGTTATGCAAATCCCCCTGGGGAAAAATTTTAAAAAAAATTTGGAAAAAATTAAAAAAAAAAAGTTTTTAAAAAAAGTAAAAACAAACACAAAAAATAAAATAAAAAAACTTTACACCGCCCTTTTCCCCTTTACAACCCCAAATCCCCCCAAAAAATCAAAATAAAAAAAAGTCCCCATATTTGGTATCCCCGCGTGGTAGGCCCCCACCTTTTAAATCTGTCACTTTAAAATTCCCCGAGGTAAAACGCCGTAAAAAACAAAACAAAAAAACAGTCACAAATTGCGATTTTTGTAATCCTGCAGAAATAAAATGGAAAAAAAAAGCGTCAAAAATAATAAAAACGCCAAAGTTGACCAATTTAAAAAGTCAGTTCACCCCGCAAAAAAAAAGTCCTTTACACAGCTTGTATCAGAAAAATTAAAATTTGGCATTAAAAGTAGCGATGATAAATTTTTTTTAAAACAAAAAAAACATTTTTTTTTTCAAAAAATTGTTCTTTCAAAAAAAAAAATACAAAAATTTGGGTACCGAAAATCTTTAACCCACGAGTAAAAAAAACTTTACGGATACTGCTGGTGAACCTTTTAAAAATAAAAATAAAAAACCTGTGGATTGCAAGTATTTTCTTCACCCTGCCTTAAAAAAAAACGGTTTTTAAAAGCGATCAAAAAAGTCTTGTCCCCTCAAAAATGTTACCAAAAAAAAACGTCAACTCATCCCGCAAAAAAGTCCCTCTAAAGCTCCATAAACAGAAAAAAAAAAAGTTATGGCTCTCAGACTGGGGTGATGCAAAAGTGTTTTTCCTTTTTAAATTTAAATGTTTTTTTGTGTAAAACAGTAAAAAACATTAAAAAATATAAAAGTGGTATCGCGTAAACGTATCAACTGCTGAGGAAAAATAGCATGTCATTTTTACGCACAGTGACCGCTGAAAAAAAAAAAAAAAAAAAACCTACAGGATTGCTGTATTTTGTACAAAATGCCCCACAAAAAACCTTAATAAAAAGTGATCAAAGATCCATGCCGTCCCATAATGGTACCAATAAAAACATCAAATATTAGTAAAAAAAAAGCCACAAGCGCTCCATATGCAAAAAAATTAAAAAAGTATGGCTGTCGAATAGGACAACATAAAAACGCAATTTTTAAAAAAATCGCTTCTTTGGTAAAAGTAATAAAACATAAAAAATATATAAAAATTTATATCATTTAATGTACCCACCCCCCCTAGTAAAAATTTCCCGTCATTTATCCCCTATGGCGGGGAATTTTTTTAAAAATTAAGCCCAAAAAAAAATGGGGGAAAGCGTTTCCCCCCTCCATTCTGGCCCAATGCTAAAAAAAAAACTAGGAACAACCCCGGGTCCAAAATGCACAAAAACACCCTTAGATGAGATCCCTGAGGGGTGGAATCCAAAAAAGGGGAAATTTGGGGGGTTTAACTGTTCTAGTACTTGGGGGTTTTTTTTTTCATATGGACTGGCCCCCCCCAATATCTGTGCGGCAAAAGCCCAAAAAGCGTCCCTTTCTCTGTACAAACCCGCCATGCGCCCAAACGCAGTTTAACCCCATGTAAGGTATTGCCGAAATTGGAAGAAAAGCTAACACAATTTTGGGGCTTTTTTTTTCCCGTCCCTTGTAAAAATTAAAACATTTTCAGCTAAAAATTTCAGATTATTGGAAAAAATATATATTTTTTTTATTTTCAGAGCCGAACGCTAAAAAAAAATTTTGTGAAACGCCGGGGGTCAATTATCATACCCCCTGTATTATTCCTTAAGGGGGGGTTTTGTTTCCAATCGGGGTTTTTTGGGGTATTTATTAAGTATTGGAACTTAGGGTGTCCCCAAATTGAAATGGCCCTAAAAAAAATTTAATGAAAATGAGGGCCCCCGAGTCCAGTAGGGGTTTCCTCCTATTTTGGGGGTTGTGGTTGAGCCAATAAGTACTAGAGCCACAAAGGGTATCCTGAAACAGCGAATCTGGGGAATCAATATTAATTTGCTTTCCTGATCACATTTTTCCGATTCTTGTCAATATGTATAAAAATTTAAAAACTGCAAAAAAAGTGAAATTTTTAAATTTCACTTCCCCCTTTTCTTTAATTCCTGTGAAACACCTAATGGGTTAATAAATTCCTAAATTTGGGTTTTGAATACTTTAGGGGTGTGTTTCTTAGATGAGGTCATTTATGGGGGGTATCTAAAATAAGGTCAATCAAAGTCAGTTGAACTGGGGTGGTCCCTAAAATATGTATATTGCAAATTTTTTTGAAAATTTTAAAATTATACTAAAAATTTATAAGCCCCCCAATGTCGTAAAAAAAAAAAAAACATTTAAAAAAAAAATCCCCAAAATACAGCAGACATATGGTAGATGCTAGTTATAAACTATTTTGAGTGGAATAAAATATTGTCTTTCTGCAGAAATTTTTGAAATTTGAAATTGGTAAATTTTTAATTTTTCACCATAATTTGTTTTTTCACAAATAAAACAATATTTTTTGGGCCCCAAAAATTTTTTTACTATCTTAAAGCACAAGTGTCAGGAAAAAACACTCTGAATCACTGGATAGGTTAAAGTGTCAAAAGGGATTCCAATAAAGTGACACATGAAAATTTCAAAATAGGGCTCTTCAGAGAGGCACAAAACTGGTTCGGCGGTAAGGGGTTAAGAGAGTTACTCCCTTAAAGAGACGTATGAGAAAATTGCAAAGAGTTTTCTTGGGACAGACTGTTTGTGGTCTTTTGCCTTTTTAAAAAGCCCAAAAACTTTGGGCCCCTTAGACCAAAAAAAAAAAAAAAACCCGTTGTTTTAACTTAAAAACTGTCCCATTAGTTATTGACCTGCCTTCTGACCAGAATCAATCCACAGCCTTTATCATTAACTTCCACCCCACTTGAACTCTCTTATATACTATTAGCAAGAAAAGAAAAACAAATTGTTACAAAGCACCACTTCACCACTTCACTTACATTATATCCCTAGCACAATACGGGGAATTTACCAAGTAGTAAGCCCCTTAGAGAGGATCCTCGTGGCTGAAGTTATTCCCATTGCCCAAGGGTTGTCCATTTCAAAAATGTGAGTGTTAAAAATTCAGTTTGGCAAAGGTTGTGCATGCTCAAAAAATAAAAGGGAAAACTTAAGGGGGGTTTTCCACAAAAAAAAATTGAGGGGAGAAGCTTGCAAATTAAATATAAACATTTTCCCATTCATTATTAAAAATTTGAACCATTTTTGTTTTTTGCTGCT